>JAXCGZ010012351.1:15000-20000 GCA_037179515.1 Halocaridina rubra | reverse complement strand
GAAAGCTGGTTATGTGGGTTTGGCCAAAGCCTCTGTAATATGCCATTCGTATTTTGTCTACGCATTATTGAGGCATCAGTGCGAAACTCTGTTCATACCTGGAAAAACAGAAGACCATGGAGGATCAGTTGCACATTCTGTGTGTGTGTGTGTGTGATTACCTAATTGTGATTACCTAATTGTGTTTACGGGAAAGAGCCCAAAGCTCGTATCTTCCCGTCTCCTGATCGGTTCCATTTTTAGACTTAGTGATACTTATCATACCTGTCCTTAAAACTATGGATTGAGGTAGCATTAACTACCTCCTCGCTTAGCGAATTCCAATTATCAACTACTCTTACACTGAAAAAGTATTTCCTTACATCCTGCAAACAAGTTTTCTTCCGAAGCTTCAAACTATGACCTCTAGTTCTAGAGCCAGCCATATCGAAATATCGATCCCTATCCACTCTATCATAACCATGAAGGAATTTAAAGACTGTCACCATATCCCCCCTTACTCTTCTAGCTTCGAGTGATGGCAAGTCTAATTCCCTCAGCCTCTCATCATAACCGAGATTGCGTATTTCTGGCACCAGTTTCGTGGCATGTCTTTGAACTTTTTCAAGCTTAGCTATGTGCTTTTTCAAGTGCGGATTCCAAAAGGGGGCTGCATATTCGAGTTTTGGCCTCACATAGGTTACATAAATATTTCTGAACATTTCCTTGTCCATGTGCCTGAAGGCTACCCTTACATTTGATAAGAATGCATATGCTGCCCTTACTACGCCATTTATATGTATTTCTGGAGACAAATCTGCCAATATGTTTACTCCTAGATCTCTCTCATTTTCTGTCTCCTGAAGTTGTACTCCAGCCACCGAGTAGTCAAGCTTGGGCCTTCTTGCACTTGTACCCATTCTCATTACCTTACATTTTGAGGTATTGAATTTCATTAGCCACTTTTCTGACCACTCATGCAGATTATTTAGATCCTCCTGAAGTTCTCTACCATTGTTCTCGTTTTTTACTTTCTTCACAATCTTTGCATCATCTGCAAACATATTCATGAATGAATTTACAGACTCTGGTAGGTCATTTACATATACAAGGAACAAAAGTGGCCCTAAAACTGAACCCTGTGGAACTCCACTACTAACTCTTCTCCATTCAGACACTGAGTGTCTTACTCTAACCCTCTGTTCCCTTCCTTCTAAGTAAGTTTTTATCCATTCCAAGACATTTCCACCTATTCTAGCCATTGATTGCAGCTTCCTAATAAGTCTCCCATGTGGAACAGTGTCAAACGCTTTCTGGAAGTCTAGGAATATGCAATCTGCCCAACCCTCTCTTTCCTGTAAGATTTGGCTTACCTCATCATAAAATTCTAATAAGTTTGTTACTGTTGATCTTCCTTCTCTGAAGCCATGTTGCCTCACTGACAAAAAGTTGAAGGATTCCAAGTGAAGAGAGATATGTTTCCTTAGTAGTTTCTCCATAAGTTTGCAAACTATGCTGGTCAAGGAAACTGGTCTATAGTTCAGAGCCTTATCCCTCCTTCCCTTTTTGAAGATAGGTATCACATTTGCTTGTTTCCAGCATCTTGGAATCTTCCCCGACTCCAATGACTCCTTAAATATGATACTTAGTGCCACTGATATTGTGTTTGCGCATTTTTTAAGCACATGAGGGGATATGTCATCAGGACCTGTAGCTTTATGAACATCTAAATCCATCAGCGCCTTGCATACCTCTGTGGCTGTAAGGTTGATGTTCTCTAATACCGGCCCTTGAGCTTCTATCACTGCAATCTGAGGGGGTGGGGTATTTTCTACTGTAAATACTGACTGAAACTCCTTGTTCAATTTTTTGCAGATCTCTTCGTCCGTCTCAGTGATGCTTCCATCCGCTCTCTTTAGCCTTAAAACCTGTTCTTTTACCTTCAGTTTTCCTCTGATAAAGCTGTGGAAAAGCTTGGGATTTTCTTTAGCCTTCCTGGTGATGTCCCTCTCATAATCTTTCTCTGCCTCTCTCCTTTTACTTAGGTAGTCATTTCTTGCTCTTTTGTAGGTTTGCCAGGCATTTATGTTTTTTCTCCTCCTATACCTTTTCCAGCATTTGTCTCTCCACTCCTTAGCTCTTTTACACCCATTATCGAACCATTTCTCTCTGGCATGAATTACACCTACTTTGGTGACAGGTATGCAGCAATCTACTATCTTCCCATATTTCTCACAAAAGATGTCATACATTTCTTGTACAGATTTGTTGTAAAATAAGGTTCTCCAGTCAATAACTGCAAAAAGCTCATTCATTTTGATGTAATCTCCTTTCTGATAGTTCCTCCTCATGTCCTCAGTGCCTCTACTCTCCGGAAGAATGTCTTCAATGATATACTCCATCAACAACACACAGTGGTCACTCTTTCCAATTGGTGGTTCATACTCAATATTTTCAATATCCAACACATTATCTGTGAACACCAGATCAAGTAGTGATGGCTCATCCCCACCCCTGGCTCTTGTTGGTTCCATTACATGTTGGTGTAGGAAATTCCCTTGTACGCAATCTAGGAATCTTGCCCCAAAGGAGTCCTCACCACTGTGTGGGTCAAGATTTATCCAATCTATCTCTTTATGATTAAAGTCTCCCATAATCAAAATCCTACATTTTTTCTCCCGCGCCATGTTAACAACTGAGTTTATGACTTCAATCGTACCTATATGACTTTCCTCATAAATTTCAAGCCTATTTTGGTTCCTTGGTGGGTTGTATACAACAGTTATTATAATGCTCTCTGACCCAGTATTTATGCGAGCAACAAGAAATTCCCTGAACTCACTTTCTATAGCCAAGTTTATCTCTTCAGCTTGAATCCTCTCACTTATGAGCAGTGCTATCCCTCCACCAGTCCTCTCAGATCTTTCGACCCTTAGTATTCTGAAGCCCTTAGGAAAAACTGTGACACTGTTTATGTCCTCACTCAACTTAGTCTCTGTAATTGCTACTATATCTGCCTTACTGTTGTGAATCCTATCTTTTAATTCTACTGCCTTACCAGCTAATCCATCAGCATTTGTGTATAACAATCTTAATGAGGCCCCATCCCCTGATCTTCTGTCATTATCTTCTTTATCTCCCCTTTGTCTGGAAGTATTCCGTAACGAAAATTTTTTTTCTCTTCCTCATTTCTTTCATCATTTAACCTTCTTGCCTCTTGCAACAAGTTTTTGATCTTTCCCATCTCTTCCTGTGTTCTGTATCGTCTAATGAACACTTCTTTGCATTCTTGAAGGTCTTTTAGACTTTTTTTTCTCAACAATATTTCCCTACATGTCTCCCCTCTCTCAAAGGTTACTTTTGTTGGTCTCGGCTTTCCTTCCCTGGAATATTTACCTAGTTGGTGTATGTTTACAATATCCTCAGGACCACATACTACTCCAAGCTTTCTTATCAGGTCTACAACCCTAGCTTTATTTTCTTCAAGTCTCCCCTGCCATGTTGGCTCCTGGGATTCACTTATGCCTGAGATTACCACTGTCTTCTCCTTATCAAGTGCCTGTCTGATGAGTGGGTTTGCCCTTTCCATCACAACGTCTTTCATTTTTTCGATTACTGTCTCTTTATAATCAACTGTTTGTATGTTTTCCAGTGCCACCACCTTTACAGCCTCTTTTACTGCCACATTCCCCTTTAGTGCATCAGCAAAGGACGTTTTCATGGCATCATTTTCCATATTCAGCTCCTGGAACTCTTTTCTGAACTGTTCAATGTTTTCCTTAATCTGAACATTCCAAGCAGCAATCTCGTCTCTCTCAGAAGATAGCAGTGAACTAACATCTAATTCCTTTAGGTTGTCATTTAGCTGTTTGTTTTTATCTTCTTGATTAGAAATTCTAGATTCTAGTTGACTCTTTTCCCCTTCCAGCTTCTTTATTCTTTTTTCTAGTTCCTTTCTCTCCTGCCCTTGTGCTTTATTTGCTTCCTCCAAAGATCTTATTTGTTCTCTGAGTGTTTCATTCTCTTTCATTTCTCCATCCATATTCCGAATTTTATCATCAAGGCTTGTAACCATTTCCTCTAACTTCTTGATTCTCTGTTTAAGTCCTCTGATGACTACCCCTTCTCCCGACCCATGGGTGGGAGAGGTTTGGGACAGAGATGGCTTCATTTTTATGTTCTCCCTCTCACAGAATACAGAAAGAAGACGAGAAAGAGGAAAAAAAAAAAAAAAAAGAAAAGAGAAAAACTTCTAATTTACCTTCACACAGAATTTTTATATCTCCATATAAGTGCTATTTCGTGACTCAGTTTGCCTCCTTTCTGGTAACACACATCTTAACTTAAAAACTTGACCATGGTAATTTAAGTATAAAAAGAAAAAGAAAAACAAAAGTCAAACCTGAAGGAAAATTCGAATTTGTGTTCGAGGTGGCACCCACCTGTTTCTGTTATATATTCTTCCTAACTGATAAACTGACTTGCTAACCAAGATATGTTATCACGGGATTTAGACTTTACATTTAACTCAATATATATACAAAATAACAAAATAGCAAACTAGAAAGCTAAAAGAAAAGCAAAAAAAAAATGAAGAAAATAGGACTGCTGTACTACTTGGCAACTTAACTCAGTACTGTTGACAGGTGGGTATTTGGTAATTTTTTTTTTCTTTTATTATTCAATTTTTTCGTGTATCAAACTAACTAACTAGTTAATATAAATGGGAAGGATACTGTTTTTAACAATATATAGAACCACAGGATCAGGTAAAACGGCTTAAGAGCTTTCCCCAGTTTACACAAAAAATTAGGTAATGTGGTGTGAGGCTCCACGTCTGGCAACTCTTCTAGATTTCCCTCAAGGCAGAATCTGGACGGCAGCTTCTCTCTCTTCCTCACGAAAAAGTTCTCAATTTTTTTCCTTTAATATGAACAGTCTCGTCTTACAACAAATATTAGTTTTTGTACTCACAATACTCTGCAGGAGTATTTCAGATTTTTGGAAATTATGGTAAAGTT
>JAXCGZ010012351.1:0-10000 GCA_037179515.1 Halocaridina rubra | reverse complement strand
AGAATGCGTTCATCCCTAAGTATAGCAGATATAAGCTATAAGGTTGGATTCCTTTTATACCTTCTGTGGTGTGTAGTTGGTAGCGCCTTGGCTTAGTAATTATAAGTCCTAGTTCGAGTCCCGGTCGGGGTAAAAAATGATTCATATATATATATATATTATATATATATATATATATATATATATATATATATATATATATATATATATATATATATATATATATATATATATATATATATATATATATATATATATATATATATATATATATATATTTATATATATATATATATATATATATATATATATATATATATATATATATATATATATATATATATATATATATATTATATATATATATATATATATATATATATATATATATATATATATATATATATATATATATATATATATATATGTATATTCATATATGTATATATATATATATATATATATATATATATATATATATATATATATATATATATATATATATATATATATATATGAATCAGCAGTGTCACTAATTGTCTATTCGTTACTTTAGTGCTAATATTATTTTCATATATTTTCTTATATTTACCGTTTGAGAGAGAGAGAGAGAGAGAGAGAGAGAGAGAGAGAGAGAGAGAGAGAGAGAGAGAGAGAGAGAGAGAGAGAGAGAGAGAGAGAGAGAGAGAGAGAGACTTTTTAATATGAAATCATCGAATGCTAAATTTAAAAAGTGTTTAGAAAGTTTCTATATAAAGATGAGCGATCATGATCATCTGAACGGTTTTGTCCGAGTCAGTGTTACAGATATTCAATAAGTCAAGATATTATATACACAGAGACATGAGAGTGTAAATGGATGTTCATGCAAACGTAAATGTATGTTAAAAAAACATAACCATCTACGGTTACCGAGGCCTCAAGACAAATATCCTGTACCCCGTTTACTTTATGTTGGTGAGGGGTGACGACGTTCCTCATTCCCAAGAAGCTAATATGTGAAGGATATGGCGAGTAAGTCTTCGGGTAAATGGGTGTGCCCTTTGACTCAGCAAATTTCCCTAATAAAGGGGATTGTGGCCTTTGCATATGTATATATGAAATCCATAACTGCTTTTGACACAGAATTGAAATCGAGAGCGTACGGACCATCTACCCATGCACAACACATGCGTTGCTTAATAATCCACCAGACTTTTCGTTTTACTTGTATCCTGTAACAAGGGAGGAATTCACTAAATATATAAAAACCTTAAAACCAAATACAGCGTCGGGATATGATGAAATTCCATCAAAACTACTCCAGGTCACTGCCCATTACATTGGTACCCCACTTACCCACATAATCAATCTATGTTTTCAGCAAGTATGTTTTCCAGACAAACTAAAAAGTGCTAAAGTAATACCTATATTCAAGTCAGGCACTGATGATGATGAAAATAACGATAGACCTATATCCTTAAGTAAAGTGTTTGAAAAAGCGATTATTCACAGACTTAAAGAATTCCTTAAAAAGTTCAGCCTATTATCTGAAAATCAATATGGATTCCGTAATAATAAGATCACTGAAAAAGCAATAATGAACTTTACAAGTGATGTTTATCAAAATTTGGAAAATAAAAACTTTGTTGAAGGGGTTTTGCTAGACTTGTCTCATTAGACCATGATATACTAATAGAAAAACTAACTTGTGTGGGTATTAGGGGAACACCATTACAGTTATTTAAGAGCTACTTGAAAAATAGAAAACAAGCCGTATATTGCAATAGGAAAGCATCTTTGTTGCAAACTATTGAGAGGGGAGTCCCACAGGGATCAATACTGGGCCCATTGTTATTTTTAGTTTATATAAATGATATTTTCAATGCCAGTAATTAATTAAAATATATTCTTTATGCAGATGACATCAACCTTCTCTTGCATGATAATAACCTTGACCACCTGCATTCTGTTTTAAATAGTGAACTAGAAAAAATTAACAACTGGGTCTTTGTTAATAAATTAAAGCTAAATGTTTCCAAAACTGACTATATCTTATTTCAAAATAGATCTGAAGTACACAATATTGGTCAAGTTAATATGAATGGGTATGAAGTTAAAAGAGTTGCTTGTAAGAAATTTTTGGGAGTAATTATTGATGAAAATTTAAGTTGGAAATATCATATTCAATCTGTCTGCTCAAAACTGTCCAAGACGTGCCATAACCTAACAAATGACGCCTTAAAAAGCATATACTATTCCCTGTGTTATCCTCATATTATATACTGTTTGTCCATCTGGGGTTGTACTTGGCCGTCAGTTGTAAGGGATGTATTTGTAACTCAGAAAAAACTGATCAGAACTATTACATATAGTGGAAAATATGACTCAACTTCCTCTTTATTCAAGGAGCTAAACTTGCTTAAATTTAATTACTTGATACAATATTTCTGTCTTATTATTATACATAGTGATGTTAATGATAAGAGAAAATTATTTAGATTTATTCAACACAACCATAGAACCAGAGGTAACAATATAAATTTGATATGTCCACAACCGAGAACAACCTTGTACAAATTTTCTATTCACTGTTTTGGCCCAAAATGTTGGAATGCATTACCAGAAGATTTAATAACAATAACTGGCATAACTTTGTTTAAAAAGAAACTCAAACAGCATTTATTTACTAGGCAAAATCAAGCAACTGTTGAATAATAATTAACACAGTATTAGTGCATCATTATGTCCAGGTTAAGGTCAGGCTACTGTTTTGTTTTATTACAAAATAAGTATGAGGTTGCTATATTGGAGCTTTTGTTATCTATTGCCGTCATACTTTAAATTATGTGAAATATATATTAAACTGCCTGCCAAGGAGCTTTTGCTCAGCAGGCTAGTGCCTCTGAATATAATATGCATATTTATTTCTGTATGTATGCTGAATATTTGGCAATAAAATCTATGACTATGACTAATCTATGACTATGACTATATATCAACTAGGTTTTCCAGTGTCTACTAGTATAGATAATTTCTCCCACGCTTATAAACATAATCCATTTTGTAGATCATTGTGTTTTTAATGCTTATTTTATGATCATCATATATTAATTTAAACTGTGGGCACCATGGCCGAGTGGTAACGCTCGAGACTTTGATCCGTCACATCATGGGTCGAGGCCCACCACGGTCTGAGGTTAGAAATGACATGCACTCAGCATAATGGTCGCACTTGCCAAAGCCAAAGTCGCAAAAAGGTACCACCCGTCCTAGCATTTACTAGAAAAAGGAGTCAGCGACGTAAAATCGATCACATCTTTTTAATTCATCTAACTAACCTAATCAAACCTAACCTAACCTAAGATGAGCTAAAGCTACCACGTAAAAGAGTCCTTCCTTCATTATGTTGGTAGGGATTAATATTAGTCAGTTCTTGGCATTCATGTATCGGCCGTGTATTGCGGGTTCGAATCCTAGTCAGAAGCAATTATGTATCACGCATACGTGTATATGTGGCTCTTGATTTTCGCTTGAGAGATCTGCTCAAAAAAGAACACTTTATCTCTATGTAAGAATAAAGTACTAACAACACATATGGAAGTATTGCTTCAGTTCTTGCTATAAGCAAACATAAACACACTCTCTCACAAATACATACACATATCCAGGTGTATGTAGGCACATGTGAATTTGTTTTTGCTTCATGATATTCTGTACAGAAAAATAACACAATTTATATGTAACAATGTAGTACTAAATACATATTTCGAAATATAATGTCTCAATTATCGCTTCAATGCTGATAGAGAGAGAGAGGAGAGAGAGAGAGAGAGAGAGAGAGAGAGAGAGAGAGAGAGAGAGAGAGAGAGAGGTTATCCCTTAATCAACTCTTTAAGCTAAAAGAGCAATCACACAACCAAATCTGTCCATCCGTATAGTAATTATATTTGCAGCAAACCAGATACGCAGGTATAATTGCGCAGTGGATGCTTTCTCCCCCTTCATTAAAACCTGCTTGTTAAGTGTTCTGAATAAGGGGTTTGTTTGTTAGAAGTATTTATTTGTTTTGATACAACTCTTTGTATGTTTTCTTCTTCTACTTTTTTTTTTCGTCTTGCATGAAAGCTTCGTCTTCATTTTCTCTTTGACCTACCCTAATATGGCAAGCGTATGCGCTGACCCAAAACGGATGACGTCAAAGTCCAGATGGATAGGTGTTGTATTGGGAACGTTTGATACATAAATGCAATAGAAAGCGACAGCATTCCAGGTAAAATATGTTGACTTATTAACTATACACGTCCATATCCAGAACAGTTCGTTGTTAAGTCTTCCTTCAGTTACAGTTCTTTTTCTATGCCTACTTCAACACCGAATATTCTTGGATATTCGATACACATCTCTTATTATCCCTTCACATCTGACAAGTCACAACAATCTCCATCTCTATTTCTCTTTACTTTTGTTTTCTTCATGCCCATTCCTGATGAGGGTAGATAATTTTTTTTTATTTTGCCTGTTCTGGTGTCACAATCATAAATAAATATATATATATATATATATATATATATATATATATATATATATATATATATATATATATATATATATATATATATATATATATATATATAATAGACCTCTCATTAGGACTATTGTTTTTGGGTGGGAAAAATGGTATCAAATAATTTTAGGAGCTCTTGTATCTGTATGCATGTATGTATGTATGTGTGATTACCTAATTGTGATTACGGGAAAGAGCCCAAAGCTCGTATCTTCCCGTCTCCTGATCGGTTCCATTTTGTACTTAGTGATACTTATTATACCTGTCCTTAAAACTATGGATTGAGATAGCATTAATTACCTCCTCGCTTAGCGAATTCCAATTATCAACTACTCTTACACTGAAAAAGTATTTCCTTACATCCTGCAAAGAAGTTTTCCTACGAAGCTTCAAACTATGACCTCTAGTTCTAGTGCCAGCCATATCAAAATATCGATCCCTAGCCACTCTATCATAACCATGAAGGAATTTAAAGACTGTCACCATATTCCCCCTCAATCTTCTAGCTTCGAGTGATGGTAAGTCTAATTCTCTCAGCCTCTCATCATAACTGAGATTGCGTATTTCTGGCACCAGTTTCGTGGCAGGTCTTTGAACTTTTTCAAGCTTAGCTATGTGCTTTTTCAAGTGTGGATTCCAAAAGGGGGCTGCATTTTCGAGTTTTGACCTCACATAGGTTACATAAATATTTCTGAACATTTCCTTGTCCATGTGCCTGAAGGCTACCCTTACATTTGATAAGAAAACATATGCTGCCCTTACTATGTCATTTATATGTATTTCTGGAGACAAATCTGCCAGTATGTTTACTCCTAGATCTCTCTCATTCTCTGTCTCTTGAAGTTGTACTCCAGCCACCGAGTAGTCAAGCTTGGTCCTTCTTGCACTTGTACCCATTCTCATTACCTTACATTTTGAAGTATTGAATTTCATTAGCCACTTTTAAGACCATTCATGGAGACTATTTAGATCTTCCTGAAGTTCTCTACCGTTGTTCTCGTTTCTTACTTTCTTCACAATCTTTGCATCATCTGCAAACATATTCATGAATGAATTTACAGACTCTGGTAGGTCATTTACATATACAAGGAACAAAAGTGGCCCTAAAACTGAACCCTGTGGAACTCCACTACTAACTCTACTCCATTCAGACACTAAGTGTCTTACTCTAACCCTCTGTTCCCTTCCTTCTAAGTAAGGTTTTATCAATTCCAAGACATTTCCACCTATTCTAGCAATTGCTTGCAGCTTCCTAATAAGTCTAACGTGTGGGACTGTGTCAAATGCTTTCTGGAATTTTAGGAATATGCAATCTGCCCAGCCCTCTCTTTCCTGTAGATTCGGCTTACCTCATCATAAAATTCTAATAAGTTTGTTACTGTTGATCTACCTTCTCTGAAACCATGTTGTCTCACTGACAAAAAGTTGAAGGATTCCAAGTGAAGAGAGATACGTTTCCTTAGTAGTTTCTCCATAACTTTGCAAACTATGCTGGTCAAGGAAACTGGTCTATAGTTTAGGGCCGTATCCCTCCTTCCCTTTATGAAGATAGGTATCACATTTGCTTGTTTCCAGCATCTTAGAATCTCCCCTGACTCCAGTGACTTTTTAAATGCGACATAGTGCCACTGATACTGAGTTTGCGCATTTTTTAAGTACATGAGGGGATATATCATCAGGACCTGTAGCTTTATGGACATCCAACTCCATCAGCGCTTTGCATACCTCTGTGGCTGAAAGGTTGATGTTCTCAAATACCTGCCCGTGAGCTTCTATCTCTGCAATCTGAGGGGATGGGGTATTTTCTACTGTAAATACTGACTGAAACTCCTTGTTCAATTCTTTGCAGATTTCTTCATCCGTCTCAGTGATGCTTCCATCCGCTCTCTTAAGCCTTAAAACCTGTTCTTTTACCTTCAATTTTCCTCTTATGAAACTGTGGAAAAGTTTGGGATTTGCTTTAGCCTTCCTGGTGATGTCCCTTTCATAGTCTCTCTCTGCCTCTCTTCTTTTACTTAGGCAATCATTTCTTGCTCTTTTGTAGGTTTGCCAGGCATTTATGTTTTTCCTCCTCCTATACCTTTTCCAGCATTTTTTTCTACACTCCTTAGCTCTTTTACACTCATTATCAAACATTTTTCTCTGGCATGAATTACACCTACTTTGGTGACAGGTATGCAGCAATCTACTATCTTCCCATATTTCTCACAAAAGATGTCATACATTTCTTGTACAGATTTGTTGTAAAATAAGGTTCTCCAGTCAATAACTGCAAAAAGCTCATTCATTTTGATGTAATCTCCTTTCGGATAGTTCCTCCTCATGTCCTCAGTGCCTCTACTTTCAGGCAGAATATCTTCAATGATATACTCCATCAACAACACACAGTGGTCACTCTTTCCAATTGGTGGTTCATATTCAATTTTTTCAATATCCAACACGTTATCTGTGAATACTAGATCAAGTATGGCTCATCCCCACCCCTGACCCTCGTTGGTTCCATAACATGTTGGTGTAGGAAATTCCCTTGTATGCAATCTAGGAATCTTGCCCCGAATGAGTCCTCACCACTGTGTGGGTCAAGATTTATTCAATCTATCTCTTTATGATTAAAATATCCCATAATCAAAATCCTACATTTTTTCTCCCGTGCCATGTTAACAACTGAGTTTATGACTTCAATAGTACCTATATGACTTTCCTCATAAACTTCAAGCCTATTATGGTTCCTTGGTGGGTTATATACAACAGTTATTATAATGCTCTCTGACCCAGTATTTATGCGAGCAACAAGAAATCCCTTGAACTCACTTTCTATAGCCAAGTTTATTTCTTCAACCTGGATCCTTTCACTTATGAGCAGTCCTCTCAGATCTTTCAACCCTTAATATTCTGAAGCCCTTAGGAAAAACTGTGACACTGTTTATGTCCTCACTCAACTTAGTTTCTGTAACTTCTACTATATCTGCCTTACTGTTGTAAATCCTATCTTTTAATTCTACTGCCTTACCAGCTAATCCATCAGCATTTGTGTATAACAATCTTAATGAGGTCCCATCTCCTGATCTTCTTTCATTATCTTCTTTATCTCCCCTTTGTCTGGAAGAACTCTGAAATGAAAATTTTTCTTCTCTTCTTCATTTCTTTCCTCATTTAACCTTCTTGCCTCTTGCAACAAGTTTTTGATCTTTCCCATCTCTTCCTGTGTTCTGTATCGTCTAATGAACACTTCTTTGAATTCTTGAAGGTCTTTTAGACTTTTTTCCTCATCAATATTTCTCTACATGTTTCCCCTCTCTCAAAGGTTACTTTTGTTGGTCTTTGCTTTCCTTCCCTCGAATATTTGCCTAGTTGGTGAATGTTTACAATATCCTCAGGACCACAAACTACTCCAAGCTTTCTTATCAGGTCTACAATCCTAGCTTTATTTTCTTCAAGTCTCCCCTGCCATGTTGGCTCCTGGGATTCGCTTATGCCTGAGATTACCACTGTCTTCTCTTTATCAAGTGCCTGTTTAATCAGTGGATTTGCCCTTTCCATCACAAGGTCTTTCATTTTTTTGATTACTGTTTCTTTATAGTCCACTGTTTGTACGTTTTCCAGTGCCACCACCTTCACAGCCTCTTTTATTGCCACATTCCCCTTTATTGCATCAGCAAAGGTAGTTTTCATGGCATTATGTTCCGTATTCAGCTCCTGAAACTCTTTTCTAAACTGTTCGATGTTTTCCTTAATCTGAACATTCCAAGCTGCAATCTCGTCTCTCTAAGAAGAGAGCAGTGAACTAACATTTAATTCATTTACGTTGTCATTCAGCTGTTTGTTGTTATCTTCTTGTTTAGAAATTCTGGTTTCTAGTTCACTCTTATCCCCCTCCAGCTTCTTGATTCGTTTTTCTAGTTCCTTTCTCTCCTACCCTTGTGCTTTATTTGCTTCCTCCAAATATCTTATTTCTTCTCTGAGTGTTTCTTTCTCTTTCATTTTTCTATCCATACTCCGAATTTTATCATCAAGGCTTATAACCATTGCCTGTTAATCCTTGATTTTCTGTTTTAATCTCCTAATAGCTACTCCTCCTCCTGTTGCTAAATCCCATGGAGATCCTCTATCATCCCTCCCCGACCCATGGGTGGGGGGGTTTGGGACAGAGATGGCCTCATTTTCATGTTTTCCCTTTCACAGAATATAGAAAGAAGAAGAAGAAAAGAGAGAAAAAAAGAGAGAAAAGCTTCCATTTAAGCTTCACACAGAATTTCTATATCTTCATATAAGCTCTATTTAGTTACTTAATTTATCTCTTTTCTGGTAACACCCATCCTAAATCAAAATTTGACTTTGGTAATTTGAGGGGAAATATGTTCAAAAATAAAAGTCCACTTGAAGGAAAATTTGAATTTGTATCTGAGGAGACACCCACCTGTCTCTGCTGTATATTCTTCTTAACTGATAAACTCACTTGCTCACCAAGGTATGTTTTCACAGGATCAGACTTTACATTTAACTAAATATATACTAAATAAAAAATAATAAAAGAGAGAGCTAAAAGAAAAAAAAAGAAAAAAATGATACAGCTGTGCTAATTGGCAACTTAACTCAGTACAGTTGACAGGTGTATTTTTGGTATTTATTTAATTATTCACTTATTTCGTGTATCAAATTATCTATCAAGTTAATATACATGGGAAGGATACTGATTTTAGCAATATATGGAACCACAGGATCAGGTAAACGGCTATAAGAGCTCTCCCCAATGTGTGTGTGTGAGGGTGGGTGGGTGTCTAGTTGTGTGGAAGGATTATCTTTGGATACTTAACATAAGGTGATAGCATCATAGTGGATTGTATAATTACTCAAGTCACAAGAGACCATGCTTCAAATATCTCCTTCAAAGTGCGTATATAAAAAAGTTTCCTCATAGATGTAACAAGTCTTAATGCCAGAAAATATTCAGCAATAGTTTCCTGCAAACTTAGTTTGTAAACTTCCGAGGGCTAAGTCTACATCTCCAAAGGAGAAAATTGAAGGATGGTATCTTCTGACATGAGCAAATTTTTTAGTTCTCTCTATTGCTATTCCTTTATGTTATTTATCCAGATATACTCCTTGCACATATAGGTCCAGAATCCATGAGCAATCATCAAATAATAATAGAAACAAATTATTGAGGACTCACTCTTGGAAAAGGAAAGTCTAGCCTTTATAGAAGAAGCTCTTTCAATCCTTCGCCTTTTCCTGGTGAATTCTTTTCAGCAGTGCTAATGTAAATACTCGACAGTGAAGGCTTGGCCCTTGGAATCTTTTACACAAAGTCAGCAAGAAACATTTGCAGTAAATCATATCTATTGAAAAAATCTGGGAGAAGCTCTCTGTGTTCAAAGGAAATATTAGAAGCATCTTGTCTAGTGACTTGAGTAACATAAATTTCTCTCTGATCCTATTATTTATGTACACACA
>JAXCGZ010012350.1:0-30063 GCA_037179515.1 Halocaridina rubra | reverse complement strand
AACCCCCACAATCTTATTGATATAATGTATTTTTATTATATTTCAGGTATATTTTACTGCCATCTTTCTTTTATTATTATTTACTTATGTCAAAGATGTGTAACTATTATGTTATTCGTATTAGAAGGTCATAAGTATCGTAGCTATGGCGTGGTGACAACAAGGTTAGGCAGTCTACATCTCGGAAATTTCCAGGATATTAATCAACCATTGTTGGGTTTCATAAATAATTAAGATGATCGATTTCTAAATATGTGTAACATACTTTATCTTCTTGATTTTTTTCTTTTATATTTCATGTATACTTTACTGCCATCTTTCTTTTAATATTATTTACTTATGACAATGATTGTAAATTATGTTATGGTATTAGTAGGTAAATAAGTATTCTAGCTTTGGCATGGTGACAGCAGGATTAGGCATTGTACTTATCGGAAATTTACAGGACATCTGTTCCAGCCACTAGGCCCCTATATTTTATAAAACAAAATTGACAAGTAAACAGTGCAAGTGATATAATATACTTAGTGAAAATCTGTGGACATCCATGACTAGTCGTTAGTCATGGCCTCTACCGCTTCTCCTGCTCCCCCCCGAGGGGGAAGGCAACTCAACCCCCCTCAAGAGGGGTGGACGGTTGTGGGGAAGAAGAAGTGGCCAAGGACGGCCTCTGGCAGCAGCCAGGAGAGAGCTGCTGCCCCAGCTCCTCCCCCAGCCCCGAAGACCGATGCCATTAGAGAGCCCATCTCTAATTTCAAGGTCCAGGCTCCTTCCACTAAAGAGGTATATGACTAATTAGAGAGTTGGAAGACCAGCTCACCGAGTTTGGCTGCACAATCAAGCCAAATATACAGGTGAATTCATCATCCACCCATCCACTATAGAAGTCGCAGAGAAGATCCGCGACCTCAACTCACCTCACCTGGCAGAGATGAACCCTGCTCAAAAAATAAGGAAATACATCCTTATTGGTTTCCCTGTTGCTAGGTCAGTTGACCTACTAACCAAGCAAACATATATAACTGCTGCCTCACATTGCTCTTCCAAAATTGAGGGCCAAACCGTCCCATCCAAGCAAGTTCTGGTCCACCTCTGTGGTCCACCTCCTGATTGAGTAAACCTCGGCATCTGGGGTAAATTCAACTCAAGAGATTACACCCCAGAACCACTGAAATATTTCCGTTGCCAAATATTTGGGCAACATCGAAACACTCGCCATCTCCCAGAGAGATGAGCAATCTGTAGTGATGGACATTCCACTGACCACTGCCTCAACAAATTTAAGGCCAAAGAAGCAACAGTTGCCAAGTGTCCAAACTGTCAGGGAACCCATCATGCATGGAACAATCGCTGTCCAGAAAGGCTGAGAAGGATTCCTCAAAGAGTCTCTCCCTCTGCTCCTGCCATCAACCTCGCCACCTCCAACTTCACCCCTGCTCCTCCCTCTACCTCCAATCTGTGGCAAAGGCCCCATCCTGCCCCACTCAGAACTAAGCTTCCCACCCAAAACCCATCACATAACAGTAGCCCGGCTCCTGAGACATAGATCACACTTCCTACAGTTTCCATCTCTACACCAACTCCATCCAACCCATCACACAACACTCACACTCCCACCATCCCCTGAAATATCACCCCTACTCCCACCATCCCCTCACAAAACACTCACACCCACATCTCCAACCCATGCAACACTCAAACACATAAAACAGTCACATGCAACAATCAGACCACACACACACCCACTCACCACACCAGGTCCCAGGACCCCAGACTTAAATCTCATACCCCCACACCTCAACAGCCTATCCAAACACCTTCCTCTGCCTCCTCTTCCCAACAACAAAATCTTTTCACGGTTGATGAGCTCACCAACCTTATTACTCAGGCCATTCAGGCAGCTGTTCTACCCTTGCAGCCAATGCCTCTCCTATCGATGCCTACAATCAAGTCATCAAAGTAAGCCAATCCATCGTTGTCCAAGCCCTCATCGCCAGGAGCCACCACCAGCCTCAACAACCCACCACTCCTACCACCTCCACCTCCTTACATTATCAAGATGTCTAATCTCGGGATCCTACACTGGAACGTCCAGGGTCTCAGACATAAGGTACAACACCTGGAAGGCATTGCTAAGGCTGACAACATAGATGTCATCATGATTTAAGAAATCCTGTGTTCGGACCAAAACACTCCAAAGATATCAGGATATGAAGGATTCTACTAGCACTGGTCTCCAGGAGAGAACAGAGGCAGCGCCACCTTCATCAAGAAAAACTTGTTAGCCAAGGAAATTACCCGACCAGTCTTTTGCGGAGATGTCCACGTTCTCGCTGTTAACATCAAACTTCAGGGCAGCTGCATAGATCTGTACAACATTTACAGACAACACAATGGTGGCTTAGACCTGTCTACCTTGTTTGGGTTAGACAGCCATCATGACTTGGTAATAGGAGGCAACTTTAATGTGCATTATCCAAGCTTCAGGTATGAGCGCCCCTGTGCTGCAGGCAGACACATCATGAGCCTGCTGGACGACAAGAAGACATTACCCTTCTCAACAATCCTGAGCAAACTCATGACAGAGGTGGAATATTGGACCTCACCTTTGTCTCCAACTCCCTAAGGCAAGATGCCACATGGAGAGTTCATCCCCTGATCACAAGCAGCCACTACAGGTTCCATCTTACACTGCCAATTCCTGAAATCTTCCAAATCCCTGCTCCTTCCCCTCGATGGAATTTCAAGAAGGCCAACTGGGGCCGATTCCAAGAGCACCTCAGCAATAGGTATTCAGCCTACACATCATCCGGAGACACTGACCAAGCTGAGGCCGAGCTAGTTAATGCCCTGCAAGCTGCAGCAAGCTCTTCTATCCCCCTCTGTAAACCACAAGACACTACTCATCGTGACAGGTGATACTACTCTTGACAGAGTTAAAGAACTCAATCACCGACTTAACATCATCCAGAAAATGTACAGAAAACATTGCACTGAAGACTCCTACCACACCCTCCAGGCAGTCAAAGAGCATGTCCATGAAGAGACATGCACAATTTTTTTTTTATGATTGTGACACCAGAACGAGCCAAAAAATAATAAAAAAAAACCCAACCCTCATCAGGTCTGGGCACGAAGAATACATAAAATAAAGAGAAACAAAAATGGAGAGTTTAATGACTTGTCAGATGTGAAGGGATAATATGAGGTGTGAAATGAATATCCAAAAATTTTCAGTGTTGATGTAGGCATAGAAAAAGAACCGTAAATGAAGGAAGACTTAACATTCAACTGTCCTGGACAGCCCTATTGAAGTTCAAAAAACCTTCAGCTGTAGTATTGCAACGGGTTTAAGAGGTAATAATGACTAGAGTGATGTTTCACCACGGCAAGATGGAAAGAAATAGAAGAGGCCATCAACACTAAAGACCAAACAGATGCCCCCTTCTCTCTGACTGAGCTACAGAGAGTAAGCAAAAACTTCAAGAGCACAGCCCCAGGTGTTGACAGAATCACATACATGATGATTCAAAATATAGGGCTCCAAGGGGAGCTTGCTCTGCTCTCTCTGATCAATTCAGTATACACACGAAGAAACAGACCAGCCTCATGGAACAGAGCAGACATTCAGCCCATCCCAAAACCACAGGACCCTGACAACCTTCACCCTATCTCCCTCCTGAGCTGCCTGAGCAAGACTGCAGAAAAGATAGTACTCAACAGAGTTTGCTGGAAATGCCCACCCTTACCAGAAAACATGTTTGCCTACCAGCCTGGTTTAGGCACCTCAGAATGCATAGCCTCCATGCTATCATATATCAACAACTGCCGTGGATACATCGTTTTCCTAGACCTAGAGAAGGTCTTTGAACTAGGTAATGTGCCAGCGATACTCTCAGCTCTCGTCGCAAAGCGGATGAAAGGAAACATTCTCTCATGGATCAAGCAGAGCCTACAAAACCATAGTGCTCGAGTCAAAGTAGAAAGGCACTACTCCACCTACAAAAACCATGAAAATGGGACCCCCTTAAGGTGGAATCCTTAGCCCCTTCTTTTTTAGTTGTCTCATGGAAAAACTCATGGACATTGCAGTACCACATGGAGCCAAACACTTCAATTATGCATACAACTTTGCCCTTGTCACAATAGGCGACAGAAGCTCCAACAAGTTCAGTGCTGCCTCACCAAGATTCACCAAACCTCCATCTTCCTCGGACTTAAAATCAATGCCACATCCACCAGCGGAGACCAGACAATAGTCTGGTCATATGCAACGAGTCTGTGGACTGGGCTACCAATCACCCATACCTGGGTGTACACATCGATGGTAGAATAACCTTTGGGCCTGAAATTCAACACTTGCACGACAAATGCAGCCAGTGACAAGTGGTCCTTCGTCAGATGTCCATCCTCTACAATGGTGCATCCTTCAATGGCCTCAAAACTTTCTATATACAAGCCATATGCAGCCTCATAGACTATGCTTGTTCTACACTCTGGTTACTAAAAGACCAACAATGGGACAAGATAGAAGTCATACAGAATAACGCCATGCGTACCATGCTAGAAGCCCCCATGTGGACCAAGGGAAAAAATATCCAGATGGATTCCAGCCTCATGCCACTCAGACTTAGAGCTCAGCAAAAACTAACCCTCTTTGTGGCCAAAACCATCACTGCCCAACGTACCTGCCTCGCTGGCACAAATCTCTGGCTAGCTCTCGATCGCCACCCTAACCACCATCTTAGAACCTGGGCAGCCAAGGTCTGTGCTGGCCTGCAAGCACTGCCATTCAGGGAGGACATCCTAGCCAAGATACAGGACACTCCGCTTCCTTAATACCAATGCCCACCCCCATGGAATGACCAACCACTCGACATAAAGATAGAGCTCCCTGACAACCCCAAAAGCTCAGTAAACCCACTTGTCCTTAAAATCATATACATGGACAAAATTCAGAGCTGGAGCAGGCCAAACTCCCAAGTCTTCTACACTGACGGCTCAGTAAATCAAGAAACTGGAGCCCCAGCCGCCGCTTTCACCACTGGAAACCACGTTCAATCCTGGAGACTGTCAAACTCCTGCTCCTCATTCCAGACTGAGCTTGTTGCCATAGCCAATGCCATCAATTTCTTCACCTAGCAAGGAGCTGGCCTTACAGGCCATCAAGAAGCCACTCTTCAGAGACAATCACTTTTGCCTAGATTCACAGCCACGTCGGCATCAAGGGAAATGAGGAAGCCGATCAAGCCACCAAACAAGCTACTCTTAGAGCAGAAATCCAAATATCTCTGCCTACTGGGATTCAACAGATAAGAACCAGAGCTACTAAAGCATTCATTAACGTATTACTAACTAGACACAACCTGTGCACGGACATCGGCTCCTGCTCCACCTGGTAGTACAATGCCACCACCAATCTTCAGCAAATCACCCTGCCCAAGAACCTTCAATGAAGCACGGCGGTCAATGTGTACCATATGAGACTTGGGTACAAGTGCACCTGGTGAATAGTGGAGGATATCATCAGGGAGTGCACCTTCTGCCAGGAAGCCTCACCACATCCACTGCTCCACTACATCCTCGAATGTGATGCCTCTTCAGGAATTCGATGGAAAACTGGTGCCCCTGAAACATCCAGCATAGATCCCAATGCCCTTCATGTTGCTAGCTCCATAATCAGACTAGCAACAAACAACTACATGGACAGTCTACTGAATACCATCAGTCAATACCCTCCACCCAGATAACTATGTTACTAATAACTCTCAATCACCACCAAAACATGACTTCATGAGGTTGAGAACCAATTTCAACCTATCCAGGGCCACTAAAAGGATATTGGTTTGATGTAAACTAATAATCCTCAGCTGAACACTTATGTATTCTATTATAATTACAGATTGGTACAACCCCACCCGCAGGCCAAAAAGGCAAGGTCTGGTCACACCCAAGGGAGAATATCATCCTCAAATCAAATCAACCCAGGATTTGAAGTAACCACTGTTGAGTTTCATAAATAATTAAGAATGATCGGTCTAATTAACCTAGCAAAAAAAAGGTTGGCGGACTTAACAAACTCATTTCTTAAGTGTGCGAGGGGATATATCCACAGGACCAGCGTTCCCAGTGGGGATCCGAAAGTATCATTTGGATACTTTTTGAAGAAGGCCATACTTTCTTACAAAGCTAACTAAAATGATACGAAATGGATAATTTTGATACTTTTTCATCTGCTTTCTACATTTTTCCTACATAAAATATAATTATTGTTATTGTTTTTTTTTATTCCATACTTGTGGAAACTTTGGAAGTAGCCAGACTTGCCTGTTAAGAATCGCTTAGTCTCGTCAGTATGAGATTTGAACAATTATTTTGGGCCTTGTGGTACAGTAATTTAAGGGTTAGTTTTTGCATGTCATTGACACAAATATGATTTCTTGCCACTAATGTGCAAACTCTTGGAGTTGTGTGTGAAGCTACAAAAAAAAATTTGTTTTCTTCAGAAAACTATTAAAAGTCCTTAGATTTTATATTATGAAAATACAATATCACACGAATTTGAAGACTCTTAGTAACAAACATACAAGAGCTTCACACTCTATGGGACTAGGAAATCTAAGCGAAACATTGCATAAGTGCACAAACTATTATGTTTCACAAAATTCAGACGTTTAAAGCTTTTGTGCGATGGTCAGATTCTTGTTTTAGGCCATTCTGATTTTACTACAAATTCCTAATTTGTCAAACTGAATTTGAAACACATACATGTATAAGTTTGTTTTATTCAATATAGATAAGGATATTAAGGGTAAGGGTGTAAAACAGAGGAGTCTTGATAGAGAGAGTGACCCTGAGGAGAATGTAGATGACCCTTGAGTTATAGATGTAGATGACCTTCAACCATGTATCTCTGGCATTAGTCATGTCGGCTCTTCCGCTGATGAAGATATCCATGACATTCCCACTTCTGTTAAGGTTGCTAGTGTAACTACAGTGAAAACAAGTTAGCTTCTTTAGACTAAATGGGATGATAATCTCATATACTGAGTTTATAGAAGCATATGGATATAAGGATTTTGACATGATATACCGTATGTTTATCTAGGGTATACTATAAATAGGGTTTATTACTGTAATTAAGACTATTAGAAATTCAGGATCAGTATAATTTATAATGATATTAATATTCATTTTTTCTCAAAACTACCGCTATCACAGTTAGAGAAAGATGTTTATTTTCCTCTAATCATTATACAGTTTGGCTCATAAGGAGCCAATGTGTGCTTGGTATAATAGTGACCCCATATTTTTCTTCATAGTTTGAAATAATAGGATCAGTTTGACAAGAGCCAGGGGTGGGGATGAGCCATCACTACTTGATGTAGCATTCACAGAAAACATGTTGGATATTGAAAAAATTGAGTATGAACCACCAATCGGAATGAGTGAACACTGTTTGTTGTTGATGGAGTATATCATTGAAGATATTCTGCCTGAGAGTAGAGGCACTAAGAACATGAGGAGGAACTATTCAAAAGGAGATTACATCAAAATGAATGAGCTTTTTGCAGTTATTGACTGGAGAACCTTACTTTACAACAAATCTGTAAAAGAAATGTATGACATCTCTTATGAGAAATATGGGAAGATAGTAGATTGCTGCATATGTCACCAAAGTAGGTGTAATTCATGTCAGAGAGAAATGGTTTGATAATGAGTGTAAAAGAGCTAAGGAGTGGAGAAACAAATGCTGGAAAAGGCATAGGGGGAGAAAAAACATAAATGCCTGGCAAACTTACAAAAGAGCAAGAAATGATTAACTAAGTAAAAGAAGAGAGGCAGAGAGAGACTATGAGAGGGACATCACCAGGAAGGCTAAAGAAAATCTCAAGCTTTTCCACAGCGTTATCAGAGGAAAACTAAAGGTAAAAGAACAGGTTATAAGGCTTAAGAGATCAGATGGAAACATCACTGAGACGGATGAAGAGATCTGCAAAGAATTGAACAAGAAGTTTCAGTCAGTATTTACAGTAGAAAATACCCCCCACCCCCACAGATTACAGAGATAGAAGCTCACAGGCCAGTATTAGAGAACATCAAACTTACAGCCACTGAGGTATGCAAAGCACTGATGGAGTTAGATGTCCATGAAGCTACAGGTCCTGATGATATATCCCCACATGCACTTAAAAAATGCACAAACTCAATATCAGTGACACTAAGTATAATATTTAAAAAGTCACTGGAGTCAGGGGAGATTCCAAGATGCTGGAAACAAGCAAACGTGATACCTATCTTCAAAAAGGGAAGGAGGGTTACGGCTCTACACTATAGACCAGCTTCCTTGACCAGTATAGTTTGCAAAGTTATGGAGAAACTACTAAGGAAACATATCTCTCTTCACTTGGAATCCTTCAACTTTATGTCAGTGAGGCAACATGGCTTACGGGAAGGTAGATCAACAGTAACAAACTTATTAGAATTTTATGATGAGGTAAGCCGAATCTTACAGGAAAGAGAGGGCTGGGCAGATTGCATATTCCTAGACTTCCAGAAAGCATTTGACACTGTTCCACATGGGAGACTTATTAGGAAGCTGCAAGCAATGGCTAGAATAGGTGGAAATGTCTTGGAATGGACAAAAACTTACTTAGAAGGAAGGGAACAGAGGGTTAGAGTAAGACACTCAGTGTCTGAATGGAGATGAGTTAGTAGTGGAGTTCCACAGGGTTCAGTTTTAGGGCCACTTTTGTTCCTTGTATATGTAAATGACCTACCAGAGTCTGTAAATTCATTCATGAATATGTTTGCGGATGATGCAAAGATTGTGAAGAAAGTAGGAAACAAGAACAATGGTAGAGAACTTCAGGAAGATCTAAATAGTCTATATGAGTGGTCAGAAAAGGGGCTAATGAAATTCAATACTTCAAAATGAAAGGTAATGAGAATGGATACAAATGCAACAAGGCCTGTTGGGGGAATGATGAGTGTTGTTAAGATTCTGTTTTACTAAGGGGACACAAAGTACTGAGCTCGGTTAAGAGCTCACAAACAGACAGGACAGATATTTGTACTTAAACACCCCAGCCGTTATACCAGGACTCGATTAAATGAAACTCAGACTTCAACTTTCTTTTAATTTTGGAAATGCAATGACATTAAAAGAATTGAATTAAATTTTCTAATTAAATATTATGAAATGCTGCCTCGAATCCTGGAGGTGCTGAGCACGATTTCGTTTCCCAGCACCAAGGACGTATGCCAAGACTTTGGCCTCAACTCGACGATTACCTCTGTCACACAGGCAGAGTAGAATACAGGACACTGCAATTGAAGAAACAGAAACGACACACTGTTAATAATGGGAAACTGAAAGCATGAACACACATATGAGTTTCCAATATTATACTACTGGATGAAAATATATTAGTTATTCACAGCTAACCTGAAATATTTATGCTACCATAATAGCATACAAAACCATTAATTCTTTGCTGGTATTAAAGGAAAACAGTTTATTCACAATAAATGAAGAATAAGCAAGACAAATACAGTACTGTATGTATTCCTCAAATTGTGGGCAACCACAAAAGTTGCAATGCTTATTAATGATATGCAATTAATATGGTAAAACACTCTATTTACCATAAAGGAAGAATCTACGAGATAAATACAGTATTCATTCACTTTTGGTTATCAAGTACTATTTGCAATGAAAAAGGGGGGGCAAAACCACCTTTTGAAGTTTTTGCAACTTATGACTCAAAACACTTTATCCCCCACATATGAAGAATCAGCAAGATAAATACAGTATGCATTCATTAAATTGTGGTTAACAGGAAATATTTGCAAAGCCAACAGGGTAAAATTACCGTTTAATTATTTGCAGTTTATAGCATAAAACACTTTAGTTAAATAATTAATTATTTGCAATTTATATAGCAAATAGCTTTATTTACGACTTTTTGACGTAAAACACTTTATTTACGATGATAGAAAGGGGTGAAATGAAATTAGAATTTATTAGGAGAAGGTATAGATTTTTACGGGCTCATAACCAGACTTCAGAGGATGAGATTTTCGTTTATCACATTCATTGAAAAGAAACTTCTTAGCAATGTATGTCAGCTGTAATTTCCAGGTTAAAGAATTAACTTTGGTGAGTGAGATTCCAGTTAGGTAATCTACAAAATTTTGTTTGTATGGGAATGGATTCTGAGAAAATATTCGTAGGTTTGGACTAAACTTGACTGCTGAGGGGAGATGCTGCCTCTGGGATGTCTGGCCGTCAAATGAGGACGCTTCAATGTCCCTCCTGGTGACGTCATCCGTAGGATATATTTCTAGAGCAGCAACTGGCTCTTATATCATTTAAGGACTACTTTAGTGGTGGTCCCTGGGAGGCAATTATAGCAGAGATGCAAGGGAGAGATAGTATTTTAGGCACAACAAGTGGAAGCAAATAAAATAAAACTAGAATAATAATAGAAAGTTAGGTTACTGGTAAACAATCTCTAGAACGTTCTTTGCGTTGTATGAGATGGAATTCAAGTACTCAAATACTAAAGAAGCTACTGAATATATCTAGACAGGCTAATGACATAACAGAAAGGTCAAATTTATAACAAAATTATCAGCAAGAGCTATTTTATCATAAGAAAATTGTAAAGAAAACGTATATGATAGGACCACTGAAAAGGTGGAAAGGTAAGAGCAGCCTTTATATCGGTACTCTGCTTCTACACGTATAAGAATGGTAAATAAGAAATATTTAAAGTTAGTTATAAGCTAAAATATAAATTGCAAATAATCATAATCTGCAAAAGTCAAGAAGTGGGAATTATTTTTTTAATTAGAAAAACGACAGTTAAGTTACTAAATTAACTAATAAGGCATCTAACAGCCTCTGGTGGCTTTGAGCGAAACACTCTGTCACAAAGGCCCTTTCTAGAGAATATTGATTTAGCAAATTTCTACTACAGAAGGCAAAAAAAGAACAGAGGAAGTTACGGTGACTTCAGTGTTATTATAAGGGATGAGATATCCTTCTTATGGAAAAGAACAGATGAACAATAAGAATGGGATCCACCACGGGAACATATCATATTATTAGGAAAAGTGAACAAGTCTTATAAACAAACCATTAAATGACATGCAAAACATAAAAGAAATGTGATCAAATTCAAATTTCAAGAAAATTAAAATCACAATTAGATATCAGTGAATATCAATATTTAAGTTTATGAATGCTTCACATGCAAGAAGGCAATAATATATACCAAAAAAAACTACAGTATATACAAATGGAAAATTTAAACCAAGTCGTCATTAACATTGGCGACTGGATTTAAAACAATTTTAGCTATTCAACACTAAACATGTTTCCACATGTTCTCGCTTTCAGAGTCCCACAAAGGAAAATATAAAACTACTATCAAAGAATTATTCTTCATCTTTTTAGTCTTCCATTAGGAATAATGTTTGTGCGCTAAAATAAACAAGTACAGTACAGTATTAAAGACATAAAAGATAAACATAAAAAATAAACAACACATTAGAGAAGTAATCTTTACCGACTAGTCATATTGAGGCTAACAGCACCAGCTTCCTCATTTGAGGGTAACGACCGTCGACTTAGTAGATCAGCAAGGTCATTGTCCTTGCCATGAACATGTTGGGCAGTGAATTTGAAAAGACTCAGGTAAAGTGCCCACCTTTTCAGGCGAGGATTTAGCTTGTCTACAGTCTGTAAATATAGGAGAGGTCAGTGATCGGTTCTCGGTGTAAAGTGTTGGCCATACAGATGGACTTCAAACTTATTTATGGCCCAATATGCAGCTAGAGCTTCCTTCTCCACGGTGGAGTAATTTCGCTCTGCAGGGCGAAGCCTGCGGCTTGCAGATCGCACTGGAGCTACTTCTGCTGAGTTGTCTGCTCGGGCTTGCAAGAGAACGGCACCCAGGCCTTTGTCTGAGGCGTCGGTCTGCAAGATCAATGGAAAATCAGGGTTTACCAGTTGTAATACTGGCTGACCCGCCAATGCTTCTTGGAGCTTGAAAAATGCTCTCTCCGCTTCATCTGTCCATTGGACAGGGGAGGTTTTACTTTGCTTCGAGGAGGTAATTTGCTGCAAAGGGGCAGCGATAGTATTAAAGAGTGGAATGAAACGTTAGTAGTAGCCGAAATTAAACAGGGATGATCTCAGTTGAGTGACAGTGGCAGGTTTCTCCATATCCTTAATAGCTTGTACCCTGTCATGTAAAGGGGACATAACTCCTTCTCCAACCTCGTGGCCGAGATACTGCAATTGTGTGAAACCAATCTCACATTTGGAAGGCTTTAATGAAGTCCATGCTGGTTTAGACGAGTGAAAACTCTGCGGAGGGTCTCGAGGTGCGATGACCAATCCTGAGAATGCACCAGGATGTCGTCTATAAAGCATGAAACATTGTCAAGATCCTGTAGTATTATCCTCATGAGTCTGCTGAAGCAGCCAGGGGCATTTACCATACCAAAAGGCATGACCCTGAACTGGTATAGACCATATCTTGTGGAAAAGGCTGCTAGAGGCATGGTAGTCTCACTCAGCACGACTTGCCAAAATCCACTGGCCAGATCCAACTTGGACAGGTATCGGGCTTGGGAGAGCAACGAGTAAATATGCTCGGCGTCAGCAATGGGCTCTCGATCAAAGATGGTAAGGGAGTTAAGCTTACGACAGTCAAGGCAGAACCTGTGACTGCCATCTCGCTTACGCACTGCCAGTAATGGCGAACACCAAGGTGAAATGCTCTTTTCAACTTTTCCGAGGCGGACCCAAGTGTCAAGATCTTCCTTCAGCCGTATGAACAACTGGTGGGGAAGACCATAGGAATGCCGAAATGGCTCTGGGTCAGTCAATCTGACATGATGCTCAAGGGTAGCGGTAATGCCTGGGAGGTCGTTGAAGACGTTCTCATAGTCTTCTAATAGCTTGTTCAGCTGTTCCCGTTGACTCGTTTGCAGGCTGGAGTTAATAATGCAATTACTCACACTTTCCTTTCGGTGTGTGGGAATGGCAGGATCCTTACCATCATCAAAAGCTAAGCTTATGTCTCCAATTGCAAGGGCGGTGGCTGCAGCCAGAGGGGTTTCTTCCTGAAAACTCCACTCCCGTAAGTCTATCTCCACTGCAAGGGTGGAGCATTCCAATATAGGAGGAAAGGGGTGGCTATAATGGAGCACCTGTGTTGCTGCAGCCTCGGAGGTTC
Source organism: Halocaridina rubra (assembly GCA_037179515.1). Lineage (NCBI taxonomy): Eukaryota > Metazoa > Arthropoda > Malacostraca > Decapoda > Atyidae > Halocaridina > Halocaridina rubra. The sequence continues at coordinate 16,810 of JAXCGZ010012350.1, read as the reverse complement.
TGTTGATACTGAGAGCATCTATAGGGGTTGCTGAGAGTGCCAGCACAGGATCCCTGTTTGCTCCGGGTCTTCACAATAAAGCTTCAGCTGGTTAATGTGGTATTTCCGGTTATTGCTATCAATATTTAGCACATAATTTTCAGGGGTCACCCGGTGTACCACAGTGTACAGTCCTTTCCAGCGTAGCATTAGCTTGCGGGTATCTGTGGGAAGAAGTAACAGAGCTCGATCTCCGGGTGTCAGGGCACGACGCCGGGCACACTTGTCAAAGAGGAGCTTGGCAGTCTGCTGGTGACCCTTAATGGTTAATTGTGCAGTTTTCCAAGCCTTTTTGAGGAGAGACAAAAACTTCAAAATATACTCATGGACGTCCCTATCGTCATCTTCGATGGTAGGTGAATCCCAACATTCTGCCAAGAATTCCACTGGCGCTCTGACCTTATGACCATAAATCACCTTGAAAGGCGAGTATCCAGTAGTGTCATGGGGTGTGTCTCTGAAGGAGAAAAGTGCAGCAGGGACGTACTTGTCCCACTGCCTAGGTATATCTATCACTTGCTTGCGCAAACATCGCTTCAATGTCCTGTTATAGCGTTCGCATGCTCCATTTGATTGGGCATGATAGACACTCGTACGAATGTGCTTCATTTCTAAAAGGTTACAGAAAGCCTCAAAGTGCCTACTTGTAAACTGACTTCCATTGTCAGAAGTGACCTGCTCAGGAAAGCCAACCCTGGAGCAGATTTCAAATAGGGCATGAACGACTGCTTCAGTTGTGATAGAAGACAGTGGCACTGCATCTGGGTACCTTGTTGCCAGGTCAACATATACCAGGAGGAACTGTTTCCCCGTGGACGAAGCTGGATTAATAGGATCTAATATGTCAATAGCGACCTTGGAAAATGGCTCCATTGAGAGGTTAGTTTTCCCCATGGGAACTTTCGGTACCGGTGCCGTTGAGGTGGATTGACAGACAGGGCAGGAGCCTACATATCTGTCTACCTCGGCGTACATGTTTGGCCATGCAAAAGCCTCCTAAAGGACGTGCCGAGTTTTTGCTTTACCTCTGTGTCCACTCAGAGGTAAATGGTCTGCCACATACATAGCCTGGCAGCGCAATGAAACGGGCACCACCAACTGTATAAAGGAGTGGCCATCTTTAGTCACATGCCTACAAAGTACTCCATCTTCAAGGACGTAAGTGATCTGGCCTCCTCCTCTCACTGTGAAGGTCCTTCCCTCGGTGGCCTGCTGCATCCAGCATTTGAGGCTGGGGCAATCTTGCTGCAATTTGGCAAAGTCTGGATGGGACTTCAATAGCTCTAGAGGTGCATCATCTGGTAAAGGAGGGGGAGACTCACCGTGTTCCATATTATGTGTACTAACTGCAGCAGACTCAAAGGAGTCAGTTGGAGAATTGTCCAAATTCTTGGCGTCAAGGCCAGTAGTTGCTGCTGAAATGGCTTCATGTGACTTCCCCCGAAGGAAGTTATAACGAGAAATGTCCTTATAGTAGAGGTCGGCCTGGAAAATAGGAACTAGATTCAGTGCACGACCCAGCAAGACAGGGTACATAAGCCCAATCATTGCCACAGCTGGGGCTTTTCCCTTGTAGTATTTGCAATCCAGGTTAATGACAGGGCAGCGTCATATTTGGGGTGTTCCTTCAGCAACCCGCACACGAACTGTTGGGGGAATGGTAGAGTGTTGTTAAGATTCTGTTATACTAAGGGGACTCAAAGTACTGAGCTCGGTTAAGAGCCCACAAACAGAAAAGACAGATATTTGCACTTGAACACCCCACACGTTATACCAGGACTCGGATAAATGAAACTCAGAATTCAACTTTCTTTTAATTTTGGAAATGCAATGACATTAAAAAATTGAATTAAACTTTTCAAATTAAATTTTATGAAATGCTGTCTCAAATCCCGGAGGTGGTGGGCATGTTTTCGTTTCCCGGCACCACGGACGTATGCCAAGACTTTATCCTCAACTCGACGATTACCTCTGTCACACAGGCAGAGTAGAATAGACACTGCAATTGCAGAAACAGAAACGACACACTGTTAATAATGGCAAACTGAAAGCATGCATGAACACACATATAATGAGTTTCCAATATTATTCAACTGGATGAAAGTATATTGGTTATTCTCAGCTAACCAGAAATATTTATGCTACCATAATAGCATACAAAACAATTAATTCTTTGCTGGTATTAAAGGAAAGGAATTTATTCAAAATAAATGAAGAATAAGCAAGACAAATACAGTACTGTAGGTATTCCTTAATTTGTGGGCAACCACAATAGTTGCAATGCTTATTAATGATTTGCAATTAATATGGTAAAGCACTCTATTTATGATAAAGGAAGAATCTACAAAATAAATACAGTATTAATTCACTTATAGTTATCAAGAACTGTTTGCAATGAAAAAGGGGGTGCAAAACCAATTTTTGAAGTATTTGCAACTTATAATTCAAAACACTTTATCCCCCACATATGAAGAATCAGCAAGACCAATACAGTATGCATTCATTAGATTGTGGCTAATAGGAAATATCTGCAAAGCCAACAGGGTAAAATTACCTTTTAATTATTTGCAGTTTATAGCATAAAACACTTTAGTTAAATGATTAATTATTTGCAATTTATATAGCAAATAGCTTTATTTACAAGTTTTTTATGTAAAACACTTTATTTATGATGATAGAAAGGGGTGAAATGAAATTAGAATTTATTAGGAGAAGGGATAGATTTTTACGGGGTCATAACCAGTCTTCAAAGGATGAGATTTTCGTTTATCACATTCAGTGAAAAGACACTTCTCAGCAATGTATATCAGCTGTAATTTCCAGGTTAAAGAATTAACTTTGGCAAGTGAGATTCCAGTTAGGTAATCTACAAAATTTCGTTTGTAAGGGAATGGAATCTGAGAAAAACTTTGTAGGATTTATCCAGTAACGAATGTAACTAATTCTAGAAAAACCAAATTACTTGACCCACGAGCTATACCATACACTATCCCTCACCTTGTTTGTGCCAGATGAATTCCTGTGAAGATGCCACGTAAATAAGGTTTGAAATAAACTTGACTGCTGAGGGGAGATGCTGCCGCTGGGATGTTTGGCAGCTAAATGAGGACGCTTCAATGTCTCTCCTGGTGATGTCATCTGTAGGATATATTTCTAGAGCAGTAACTGGCTCTTATATCATTTAAGGACTACTTTAGTGGTGGTCTCTGGCAGGCAATTATAGCAGAGATGCAAGGGAGAGATAACATTTTAGGCGCAACAAGTGGAAGTAAATAAAATAAAACGAGAAAAATAATAGAAAGTTAGGTTACTGGTAAACAGTCTCTAGAATGTTCTTTGCGTTGTAGGAGATTGAATTTAAGTACTCAAATAATAAAGAATCTACTGAATATTTCTAGACAGGTTAATGACATAACAGCAAGGTCAAATTTATAACAAAATTATCAGCAAGAGCTATTTTATCATAAGAAAATTGTAAAGAAAACGTATATGATAGGATCACTGAAAAGGTGGAAAGGTAGAAGCAGCCTTTATATCTGGACTCTGCTTCTACACGTACAAGAATGGTAAATAAGATACATTTAAAATTAGCTATAAGCTAAGATATAAATTGCAAATAATCATAATCTGCAAAAGTCAAGAAGTGGGAATAATTTTTTTAGTGAGAAAAATGACATTTAAGTTTCTAAATTAACTAATAAGGCATCTACCAGCCTCTGGTGACTTTGAGCGAAACACTCTGTCACAAGGCCCAAGCTTGAATACTCGATGGCTGGAGTACAACTTCAAGAGACAGAACATGAGACAGATCTAGGAGTAAACATACTGGCAGATTTATCTCCAGAAATACATATAAGTGGCATAGTAAGGTCAGCATATGCCTTCTTATCAAATGTAAGGATAGCCTTCAGGCACATGAACAAGGAAATGTTCAGATATAGTTATGTAACCTATGTGAGGCCAAAACTCGAATATGCAGCCCCCTTTTGGAATCCACACTTGAAAAAGCACATAGCTAAGCTTGAAAAAGTTCAAAGACATGCCACGAAACTGGTGCCAGAAATACGCAATCTCAGTTATGATGAGAGGCTGAGGAAATTAGACTTACCATCACTCGAAGCTAGAAGAGTGATGGGGGATATGGTGACAGTCTTTAAATTCCTTCATGGATATGATAGAGTGGATAGGGATCGATATTTTGATATGGCTGGCTCTAGAACTAGAGGTCATAGTTTGAAGCTTCGTAAGAAAACTTCTTTGCAGGATGTAAGGAAATACTTTTTCAGTGTAAGAGTACTTGATAATTGGAATTCGCAAAGCGAGGAGGTAGTTAATGCTATCTCAATCCATAGTTTTAAGGACAGGTATGATAAGTATCACTAAGTATAAAATGGAACCAATCAGGAGACGGGAAGATACGAGCTTTGGGCTCTTTCCCGTAAACACAATAAGGTAATCACAATTAGGTAATCACTATCCCTCACCTTGCTGTGCTAGATGAATTCCTGTGAAGATGCCACGTAAATAAGGTTTGAAATAAACTTAGACTGCTCAGGCGAGATGTTGCCTCTTCGAAGTTTGTGCGCCAAAAGGAGGGTGTCTCATTGTCCCTACTGGTGAGTTCATCTGTAGGATACATTTTCTAGAGCAGTAACTGGCTCTGATATAATTTAAGGACTATTTTAGTGGTGGTCCCTGGCAGGCAATTATAGCAGAGATGCAAGGGTGAGACAGTATTTTCAGGTGCAACAAGTGGAAGCAAATAAAATAAAACGAGAATAATAATGAAAAGTTAGGTTACTGGTAAACAATCTCCAGAATGTTCTTGGCTCGTAGCAGACGGAAAATAGGAGCAGCCTTTATATCAGGACTATTCTTCTACATGTACAAGAAGAGTAAATAAGGTATATTTAAAATTAGCTATAAGTTAAAATATAAATTGCAAATAATCATAATCTGCAAAAGTCAAGAAGTGGGAATTATTTTTTTAGTTAGAAAAATGACAGTTAAGTTACTAAATTAATTAATAAGGCATCTAACAGACTTTGGTGACTTTGAGCGAAACACTCTGTCACAAAGGTCCTTTCTAGAGAATATTGATTTAGCAAAATTCTACTACAGAAGGCGAAAAAAGAACAGAGGAAGTTACGGTGACTTCAGTGTTATTATGAGGGATTAGATATCCTTTTCATGGAAAAGAACAAATGAACAATAAGAATGGGATCCACCACTGGAACATATCATACGATTAGGAAAAGTGAACAAGTCTTGTAAACAAAACAGTAAATGACATGCAAAACATAAAGGAAATGTGATCAAATTCAAATTTCAAGAAAATTAAATCACAATTAGATATCAGTGAATATCAATATTTAAGTTTATGAATACTTCACATGCAAGAAGGCAATAATATAATATACAAAAAAAAATACAGTATATGCAAATTAAAAATTTGAACCACGTTGTCATTAACATTGGCGACTGGATTTAAAAGTTTCAGCTATTCAACACTAAACTAAAAAGTTTCCGCCATGTTCTGACTTTCAAAGTCCCACAAAGGGAAATATAAAACTACTATCAAAGAATTATTCTTCATCTTTTTCGTCTTCCATTAGGAATAACGTTTGTACGCTAAAATAAACAAGTACAGTACAGTATTAAAGACATAAAAGATAAACATAAAAAATAAACAACACATTTGAGAAGGAATCTTTACCGACTAGTCAAATTTAGGCTAACAGCACCAGCTTCCTCATATGAGGGTAACGACCGTCGACTTATTAGATCAGCAAGGTCATTGTCCTTGCCATGAACATGTTGGGCAGTAAATTTGAAAAGATTCAGGTAAAGTGCCCACCTTTTCAGGCGAGGATTTAGCTTGTCTGCAGTCTGTAAATATAGGAGAGGTCGGTGGTCGGTTCTCAGTGTAAAATGTTGGCCATACAGATGGACTTCAAATTTCTTTATGGCCCAATATGCAGCTAGAGCTTCCTTCTCCACGGTGGAGTAATTTCACTCTGCAGGGCGAAGCCTGCGGCTTGCATATCGCACTGGAGCTACTTCTGCTGAGTTGTCTGATCGGACTTGCAAGAGCACGGCACCCAGGCCTTCGTCTGAGGCATCGGTCTGCAAGATAAATGGAAAATCAGGGTTCATCAGCTGTAATACTGGCTCACCCGCCAATGCTTCTCGGAGCTTGAAAAATGCTCTCTCCTCTTCATCTGTCCATTGGACAGGGGAGGTCTTACTTTGCTTCAAGGAGGTCATTTGCTGCAAAGGGGCAGCGATAGTATTAAAGTGTGGAATGAACCGTTGGTAGTAGCCGACACTACCCAGGAATGATCTCAGTTGAGTGACAGTGGCAGGTTTCTCCATATCCTTAATAGCTTGTACCCTGTCATATAAAGGGGACATAACTCCTTCTCCAACCACGTGGCCGAGATACTGCAATTGTGTGAAACCAATCTCACATTTGGAAGGCTTTAACTGAAGTCCATGCTGGTTCAGACGAGTGAGAACTCTGAGGAGGGTCTCGAGGTGCGATGACCAATCCTGAGAATGCACCAGGATGTCGTCTATAAAGCATGAAACATTGTCAAGATCCTGTAGTACTATCCTCATGTGTCTGCTGAAGCAGCCATGGGCATTTACCATACCAAAAGGCATGACCCTGAACTGGTATAGACCATATCTTGTGGAAAAAGCTGTAAGAGGCTTGGTAGTCTCGCTCAACGGGACTTGCCAAAATCCACTGGCCAAATCCAACTTGGACAGGTAACGGGCTTGGGAAAGCAACGAGAAAATATGCTCGGCGTCAGCAATGGGCTCTCCATCAAAGATGGTACGGGAGTTAAGCTTACGACAGTCAAGGCAGAATCTGTGACTGCCATCTCGCTTACGCACTGCCAGTAACGGCGAACACCATGGCGAAATGCTCTTTTCAACTATTCCGAGGCGGACCCAAGTGTCAAGATCTTCCTTCAGCCGTAAGGACAGCTGGTGGGGAAGATCATAGGAATGCCGAAATGGCTCTGGGTCAGTCAATCTGACATGATGCTCAAGGGTAGTGGTAATGCCTGGGAGGTCGTTGAAGACGTTCTCATAGTCCTCTAATAGCTTGTTCAGCTGTTCCCGTTAACTCGGTTGCAGTCTGGAATTAATAATGCAATTACTCACACTTTCCTTTTGGTGTGTGGGAATGGCAGGATCCTTACCATCATCAAAAGCTAAGCTTATGTCTTCAATTGCAAGGGCGGTGGCTGCAGCCAGAGGGGCTTCTTCCGAAAAACTCCACTCCCGTAAGTCTGTTTCCACTGCAAGGGTGGTGTATTCCAATATAGGAAGTAAGGGGTGGCTATAATGGAGCACCTGTGTTGCTGCAGCCTCGGAGGTTCTGTTGATGCTGGGGGCATCTATAGGGGTTGCTGGGAGCGCCAGCGCAGGATCTCTGTAGGCCTCCGGGTCCTCACAATAAAGCTTCAGCTGGTTAATGTGGTATTTCCGGTTATTGCCATCAACATTTAGCACATGATTGTCAGGGGTCACCCGGTGTACCACAGTGTACGGTCCTTTCCAGCGTAGCATTAGCTTGCGGGTATCTGTTGGAAGAAGTAACAGAGCTTGATCTCCGGGTGTCAGGGCACGACGCTGTGCACGCTTGTCAAAGAGGAGCTTGGCAGTCTGCTGGGGACCCTTAATGGCTAATTGTACAGTTTTCCAAGCCTTTTTGAGGTGAGACGAATTCTTCAAAATATACTCATGAACGTCCTTATCGTCATCTTCGATGGTAGGTGAATCCCAACATTCTGCCAAGAATTCTACTGGGCCTCTGACCTTATGACCATAAATCACCTCGAAAGGCGAGTATCCAGTAGTGTCGTGGGGCGTGTCTCTGAAGGAGAAAAGTGCAGCAGGGACGTACTTGTCCCACTGCCTAGGTATATCTATCGCTAGCTTGCGCAAACATTGCTTTAATGTCCCGTTATAGCGTTCGCATGCTCCATTTGATTGGGCATGATTGACACTCGTACGAATATGCTTCATTTCTAAAAGGTTACAGAAAGCCTCAAAGTGCCTACTTGTAAACTGACTTCCATTGTCAGAAGTGACCTGCTCAGGAAAGCCAACCCTGGAGCAGATTTCAAATAGGGCATGAGCGACTGCTTCAGTTGTGATAGAAGACAGTGGCACTGCATCTGGGTACCTTGTTGCCAGGTCGACATATACCAGGAGGAACTGTTTCCCCGTGGACGAAGCTGGATAAATAGGACCTAATATGTCAATAGCGACCTTGGAATATGGCTCCATTGAGAGCTTAGTTATCCCCAGGGGAACTTTCGGTACGGGTGCCGTTGAGGTGGATTGACAGACAGGGCAGGAGACTACATATCTGTCTACTTCGGCGTACATGTTTGGCCATGCAAAAACCTTCTGAAGGACGTGCCGAGTTTTTGCTTTGCCTCTGTGTCCACTCAGAGGTAAATGGTGTGCCACATACATAGCCTGGCGGCGCAACGAAGCGGGCACCACCAACTGTTTGAAGGTGTGGCCATCTTTAGTCACATGCCTACGAAGTACTCCATCTTCAAGGGCGTAAGTGATCTGGCCTCCTCCTCTCACCGTGAAGGTCCTTCCCTCGGTGGCTTGCTGCATCCAGCGTTTGAGGCTGGGGCAGTCTTGCTGCAATTTGGCAAAGTCTGGACGGGGCTTCAATGGCTCTAGAGGTGCATCATCTGGTAAAGGAGGGCGAAACTCTCCGCGTTCCACATTACGTGTACTGACTGCAGCAGACTCAACCGAGTCAGTCGGAGAATCGTCCATATTCTTGGCATCGATGCCAGGAGTTGCTGCTGAAATGGCTTCATGTGACTTCCCCGAGGGAAGTTATAACGAGAAATGTTCTTATGGTAGAGGTCGGCCTGGAAAGTAGGAACTAGGTTCAGTGCGCGACCCATCAAGACAGGGTACATAAGCCCAATCATTGCCACAGCTGGGGCTTTTCCCTTGTAGTATTTGCAATCCAGGTTAATAACACAGGAGCGTCGTATTTGGGGTGTTCGTTCAGCAACCCGCACACGAACGACTTTGCCGGTAAAATCTTCATTAACGTCAACAGTGGGTAAGATTCTAGAATCCATAATTGCAAATAAAATAAGGGCACATCTAGAATTACACAGACTGATAAAACTTTCACAACACGGGTTTCTTAAGGGTTTTTCGTGCCTTACAAACTTACTGTCTTTTTATTCAGAAGTTTACGAAGCAGTAGATTGTGGCAAAGAATATGATACAATATATCTAGATTTAGCAAAGCTTTTGATAGAGTTCCTCACAAAAGATTAGTTAAAAAGCTGGAAGCTCATGGTATAGGAGGAGCTGTGCTCAGATGGATCAAACAATGGTTAAAAGACAGAAAACAGAGGGTTTGCATAAATGGAGAGAAATCAGAATGGGGCTCGGTTACTAGCGGGGTACCACAAGGCTCGGTACTGGGTCCCCTATTATTCATCGTATATCTAAATGATCTGGATTCGGATATCAGTAGTAACCTATGTAAATTCGCAGACGACACTAAAATAGGTAGAACTATAAATGGAAAAGAAGACATTCATGCTTTACAGGAAGATCTAAATAGATTATCTGAATGGTCGGACAAATGGCAAATGGAATTTAATGTTGAAAAATGCAAAGTAGATAAAATGGGTACTATAAAAGACAATACTAGTTATAAGCTAAATAACCATGAAATCATGAGTTCTCAGTGTGAAAGGGATTTGGGAGTTCTTGTGAGTAGTAGTCTTAAGCCAAGAGAGCAATGCACAGCAGTCAGAAATAAAGCAAACAGAATTTTAGGATTTATCTCAAGAAGCATCAGCAATAGGATGGAAAAAGTTATTTTGCAGCTCTATCTTGCATTAGTTAGGCCCCATTTAGATTATGATGTGCAATTCTGGTCACCCTATTATAGAATGGAAATTGAATCCTTGGAGAGAGTGCAGCGAAGAATGACCAAGATGATACACAATATCAGAAATCTACCATATGATAATAATAATAATAATAATAAGACTTTATTTCCAACATACATTGGGTATTCAAATATGGGTGTACAATTAAAATTTACAAGTAAAATCTTCCTTTAAGAGTAACTTCTTAAGATTATATTTAAAAGTATACACTGAACCAGCATTTTTTAGTTCTCTGGGAAGCTGATTATATAAATGAGGTCCACGAATGTTTATATCTCTTGAGCCAATATCAGTTTTAGACCTTCGTACTAATAAATCTTCCCCTTGACGGGTAGTTAACCCGGTAACTGAGCTTACTGTAGATTAAAAAAACTTAATCTACATTCTCTAGAGAGGCGAAGAGTTAGGGGGGATATGATTGAAGTGTATAAATGGTTTAAAGAGATTAACAAGGGAGATATTAATAAAGTTTTAAAAATTCATGATCAAACCAGAACTCGTAATAATGGATTTAAGCTTGATAAATTTAGGTTCAGAAGGGAAATTGGTAAAAATTGGTTTGGTAATAGAGTAGCTGATGCATGGAACAAGCTTCCTAGTATGATAGTAAATGTCTTTCCTTCAAATGTAGATTAGATAGACATATGACAGAGGTAGGGTGGGTATGAATAGGTTAGTGCTTATTAGAAAAATCATAAAAAGAAAAATAGAATAAATAAGTAGAGTAGAATAGAATAGGTTAGACATGCTGAAAATACATTTCAAAAATGGAGCTGCCTCGTGTGTGCCAGTAGGCATGTTGCAGTGTCCTCTATTCTTATGTTCTTATGTTCTTATATATATATATATATATATATATATATATATATATATATATATTATATATATATATATATATATATATATATATATATATATATATGTATATATATATATATATATATAGTATATATATATATATATATATATATATATATATATATATATATATATATATATATATATATATATATATATATATATATATATATATATATATATATATATATATATATATATATATATATATATATATATATATATATATATATATATATATATATATATATATATATATATATATATAGTAAGGAAGCCCTTCAGTGGAACAAAACTTATAAAACAATGCAATATTTCGGATCCTAACTGGATCCCTTCTCAAGTTGTGCTTGAGAAGGGATCCAGTTAGGATCCGAAATATAGCATTGTTTTATAAGTTTTGTTTCACTGATGGGCTTCCTTACTATTTAGTGCTGTATGCTAACAGTTTGTACTTATATATATATATATATATATATATATATATATATATATATATATATATATATATATATATATGTATATATATATATATATATATATATATATATATATATATATATATATATATATATATATATATATATATATATATATATATATATATATATATATATATATATATATATATATATATATATATATATATATATATATATATATATATATATATATATATATATATATATATATATATATATATATATATATATATATATATATATATATATATATATATATATATATATATATATATATATATATATATATATATATATATATATATATATATATATATATATATATATATGGCAAGTGTTTTCACTTGTCAGATGTGAATGGATAGTAAGAGATGTGCAACGAATATCCAAAAATATTTGGTGTTGATGTAGTCATACAAAAAGAACCGTAACTGAAGGAAGACTTCATATCGAACTGTCATGGACAGTCCTGTTCAATTCCAAGCAACCTTTCAGCTGTAGTATTGCGATTGATAGAGACCATATTGTTGAAACACTGTATTCTCTGACAGTTCTAATTGGTAGAGCTTAGAAATAAAGTAAGTTTGCAGCAATTCCAAACAGCTATTACTATTAATAACTTGGTCTTAAAACAAAAATGCATGTATGAGCTGATTTTTCACAAAGCACACTAGACAATAACTTTAGGAGAATTTCTTTCATGTTAAACAGATTCATGTGGTTTTTCAGGTCCCTAAATACGGGGATTATGCCTGTTAAACTTGTCACTAATGTGGAATGTTGCTTCATCGGAGAACATTAAGTTATTAAAAAATGATTTTTCGATATTAAATTCTGTAATGAATTGATGACAGAAACTTACTCGTGTATGATAATCCTCTTCTGATAACATTTGATGCAATTAGAGTTTGTAAGTATTCACGTGAAGTTTTATCCTCAGAATCTTATGCACAATAGATTTTGAAAGGCTCATCTCTAAAGATACCAGTCTTAACGTTTTTCTTGAACTTTCCACAAAGGCTTGTTCTAGAAATGATACAGTTTCTTCATTAACACATTGTCTACTAGACCGTCGTTTAACATTGACAGAATCTGATGAATTGGCGGGATGCCTCCCCCCCCCAACTGCCAAGGCCACATAGCACTCGCCAAGTAGTCCTTGTCTCACAGGTACTGTCTGGAGGTTTGTAGCTCGATGATTGGTCGATGTAGAGACTGCGTCTTCCCATCTACCTCCAGACTCTGGAACTCTCTTCCTCCTTCTGTCTTTCCTAATTCTTATAATTTATCTTCCTTCCAATAGCAGATCTATTGTCATCTCAGGGGCTAATACTGCCATATCTCTAGGTCCTCAGTACTTTGACTATTCTTTCAGTCTGCCCTTTTCCTTTGTGTATCATTACCTCATCTCACACTTTTCCATAACGTTTTCTTTGTTTTCGTCTTAATGTTTTCTTCATGCCCGGGCCATTATCAATGAAAGCAGCTTTTTTGCCTATCCTGGTGTCATAATCAAGTGTGTGTGTGTGTGTATACATACATATATATATATATATATATATATATATATATATATATATATATATATATATATATTATATATATATATATATATATATATATATATATATATATATATATATATATATATATATATATATATATATATATATATATATATATATATATATATATATATATATATATATTATACATATATATATATATATATATATATATATATATATATATATATATATATATATATATATATATATATATATATATATATATATATATATATATATATATATATATATATATATATATATATATATATATATATATATATATATATATATATATATATATATATATATATATATATATATATATATATATATATATATATATATATATATATATATATATATATATATATATATATATATATATATATATATATATATATATATATATGGTTTGGTTTCAGCTTTACGTCACGAACTCCCTTTTCAACTAAGGCCTAGAACGGTTGCCTTTCTGCGAAGGACTTGTTTTGGCAGATGTAATCGTTACCCTGAGTGTATGCCCATACTAACCTCAGTCCGTAACGGGGCGCGAACCCTCGACCTGCCGCCTCAGAGTCGCGGACGCTACCATCTTGCCACGGAGACTACATATATATATATATATATATATATATATATATATATATATATATATATATATATATATATATATATATATATATATATATATATATATATATATATATATATATATATATATATATATATATATATATGATTGGGTATTTGCTATGATACACTTCCTGATTGGTCTTAAGCATGTTTGAGTTGGAAAGTAAGGTACTATATGATAAAATGTAGATTAAAAACGATTGTGCTCAGCTAATCTTGGAATTTGGCACTCATGGGCTATGCATTTGAGCCTCTGACAATAGCCTTGTGTTGATTACACGGTAATTGAAGTCTCAGTTACCATGGGAAGAGTCTAATCCTCTTGATAATTTAGGTTCAAAATGTTTGCTGGAGCGAATAGCATACATTAGCCAGATCACTTAACACAGAATATGAAGAACTCTTTGCATAATGCCATGTCAGACATAATCATGGGAGTATTACTTAAGTTAGGTTATTAAAGAAAAATGTTCAAGGAAAACTGATATTCTTTGGGTGGGAAAATTGCGACAAAAATGGTAGGTAATCCCCTACTTTCAACTTGATTAAATTAAGACCTTCTGATATGAGATTGGGAATTGAATTAAATGCTAAACTGAAGCCACGAGTGAGGTTGGGGAATCTGTAATATGAACATAGTGGCATTCAGTTAGAATGCGTTCATTCCTAAGTATAGCAGATATAAGCTATAAGGTTGGATTCCTTTTAACCGTCTGTGGTGTAGTGGTAGCGCCTTGACTTAGTAATCATAAGTCCTAGGTTCGAGTCCCGGTCGGGGTAAAAAATGATTCATGTTTTCACATATGTAATGTGCTTATTTGATATTTCATGCCCGAATGAGGTTGGGAATTGAATTAAATGCTAAAATGAAGCCACGAGTGAGGTTGGGGAATCTGTAATATGAACATAGTGGCATTCAGTTAGAATGCGTTCATTCCTAAGTATAGCAGATATAAGCTATAAGGTTGGATTCCTTTTAACCTTCTGTGGTGTAGTGGTAGCGCCTTGACTTAGTAATCATAAGTCGTAGGTTCGAGTCCCGGTCGGGGTAAGAAATGATTCATATATGTATATATATATATATATATATATATATATATATATATATATATATATATATAATACATATATATATATATATATTATATATATATATATATATATATATATATATATATAATATATATATATATATTTATATATATATATACATTTATATATATATATATATATATATATATATATATATATATATATATATATATATATATATATATATATATATATAATATATATATATATATTATATATGTAAGTATGTATGTATGTATGTATGTATGTATGTATGTATGTATGTATGTATGTATGTATGTATGTATGTATGTATGTATGTATGTATGTATGTATGTATGTATGTATGTATGTATGTATGTATGTATGTATGTATGTATGTATGTATGTATGTATGTATGTATGTATGTATGTATGTATGTATGTATGTATGTATGTATGTATGTATGTATGTATGTATGTATGTATGTATGTATGTATGTATGTATGCATGCATGCATGCATGCATGCATGCATGCATGCATGTATGTATGTATGTATGTATGTATGTATGTATGTATGTATGTATGTATGTATGTATGCATGTATGTATATATATATATATATATATATATATATATATATATATATATATATATATATATATATATATATATATATATATATATATATATATATATATATATATATATATATATATATATATATATATATATATATATATATATATATATATATATATATATATATATATATATATATATATATATATATATATATATATATATATATATATATATATATATATATATATATATATATATATATATATATATATATATATATATATATATATATATATATATATATATATATATATATAATTTTTTGGAATGAAGTGAAAAATGTAAGGAAGGGTGGATCGAGCAAGGAAGAGGCATTGAAAGATGTGAATGGACAGATGTTGAGAGGGAACGATGCAAGGAAAAGATGGCCAGAATATTTTGAGTGCTTGCTGAATGTTGAGGAAGATAGAGAAGCAGCTAGAGTGGCAATGGGGGATATTCAAGTGCCAGTAATGAGATAAGAAAATGAGAGAGTGATTACAAGAGAGGAGGTGAAAAGGGTATTGTATGAAGCGAAAGCTGGTAAAGCACCTGGAATGGGTGGTGTGAGAGCGGAGATGTTGAAAGAAGGGGGTGTGACTGCATTGGAATGGTTAGTGAGAGTGTTTAATATATGTTTTATGTTGTCAATGGTGCCAGTGGAATGGGTGATTTCTTGTATAGTGCCCCTATACAAAGGTAAGGGAGATGTGTATGAATGCAGTAATTTTAGGGGGTATAAGTATGTTGAATGTGGTAGAAAAAGTTTATGGTAGGATAATGGTCAGACTGGTTTTAGGAGAGGTAGAAGTTGTATAGATCAGATTTATATAGTTAGGCAGTTGTGTGAGAAATATTTAGCAAAGGGTAAGGATTTGCATTTTCATTTTTGCATCTGTAGAAAGCGTATGATAGAGTTGATAGAAAAACAATGTGCAATGTTTTGAGTTTATATGGAATTAAAGGTAAATTTATGCATGCAGTGAAGAGTTTGTATGAGGGCAGTAGAACTTGGATTAGGGTAGGGAATGAAGTGAGTGAGTGGTTTCCAGTGTGTGTGGGACTGAGACAGGGATGTGTGATGTCACCATGGCTGTTCAATTTGTATATTGATGGAGTCGTAAGAGAGGTAAATGAGCGAGTGCGTGGTCGAGGTTTGAGAATGGTAGATGGGGATGATAACGATTGGGATCTGAATCAGTTACTGTTTGCAGATGATACTGTGGTGGTGGCAGATTCAGAGGAGATGCTGTGGCAGTTAGTGTCAGAATTTGGAATGGTGTGTGAGAGAAGGAAGTTGCGAGAGAATGTGGGAAAGAGTAAGGTTATGAGTTGTAGAAGAAATGAGGATGGAGCTGGATTGAATGTTATGTTGAATGGAGTGTCACTTGAGGAAGGTAATCAGTTTAAGTATTTAGGCTCGGTTATAGCTACAAATGGTGGAGTGGAAGCAGTTGTGTGTCACAAAGTGAATGAAGGATGTAAAGTGCTGGGTGCGTTGAAAGGAGTGATGAAGAATAGGGGGTTGGAAATGAACTGTTAAACTTCCAGCTGGAACAAAGTTCTTTGAGCCGAGCACTGGA
>JAXCGZ010012349.1:27500-30110 GCA_037179515.1 Halocaridina rubra | reverse complement strand
CTATCCTACCTAATTCAACGAAAACTGTGTTCCCCAGTGACATATTGCTCTAACTAACTGATTCACTAACTGACCAAACGAAACAGAGTTAAACCAAGCCTAACTAAACCAATCCAAGCAAAGAAAAGTAACCACCTAGACAACCAACTAACTAACTGACTAAATAACTAACTGACTAATAAGTTAACTAATCTAAACTAACCTAACCTACCTAACTAACTAACAAGGCCTAAGCCAGCCTAACAGTGGTAATAAGGCATACACATTTAATTCAAATATATCTGTTCTTATGCTAACTACTGCTGATACCAAATTTTAGTAGTGATTACTATTCAAAAGTAGCTATACTAGAAAATTCCGAAATAATGATTCGAAAACTAGTTATTCTGCGTGCAGCAATTCGACGCACATAGTGGTTCGTCAGTATATTTTCGTAGAGAACGCATATAATGACGGCATTACTCCAATGAATATATATATTTTTTTCATGACTACTATTTTACGGTAATGTACATAATTTTTATTCTCTTTATCTTCTCTCTGGTACATGAAATGGAAATAGCTTTCCTTTTTCGGTATTGCACGTAAAGAGAAACTTTTATGAATAATTTTGGTATTTATTCCCCTGCAAATAAAGAATTTCAATTTGAAAAGCTTCCTCGATGAATTTCACCATTGGTCCTCTATCATGATTTCCACTATTACCCTAATAATTTAAAATGAAAGTTTAATTGCGGCTTGGAAAAAACATCTTCCTTTAGGTTTATATTCATTATTTTTTATCAAGGAAAGACAGAATATAACAATCATATTCATAGCTCTCTCTTTTTTTTGTCTGATAAAGATTTCTGCCGTGTCCTTCATATTAGGGCTTTTCACACAATTGCAAGTGTAAACACCCTTCTCCAGAACCTTCTAATTAAAAGCAAAAGAAATTGAATACTGATGGGTCTGATTTCCTTACTGCACTTTACTGCACAGGTTTATACTATCATATAATCATGTCACTTTTAAGACCTCTCTCTCTCTCTCTCTCTCTCTCTCTCTCTCTCTCTCTCTCTCTCTCTCTCTCTCTCTCTCTCTCCTCTCTCTCTCTCTCTCTCTCTCTCTCTCTCTCTCTCTCTCTCTCTCTCTCTCTCTCTCTCTCTACCATTTTTAAAGAGATGAAATGATTAAAGTTGTATGAGATCCTCCTCCTTATTTCATGCTTCACCAAAGTTTTATGAAATTCCTCAGGCTAAGAACATTTGATCAATGCTTTTTTGGTTTAATACAAAGTTATATCTGATATGTTGTTTTATTACATGACATAAAGATGGCATAGATTGGATCGTTATTGAATATGTTCCCGATAAATCACCGGGTTTCAGAAAGAATATTGACAGTGGATAATTTTCTCAGAAATCCATTACAGTCCCCCCCAAAAAAGAAAGGCGTGACCCAAATAGCTTACTCTTCATCTTCTAAAAAAAGAAAGTGAGCATATACAAAATAGAGATTTCTCTCGTTTTATGGGAAGGGGAGATAATATAATCGTTTTTTGTCTCCCTTAACACGCGCTTCGCTAATCTCCTTTTTGCACAATACCTTTTATACATCTCTACATTATCTACCTGCAACCATACCTCAAATGCCTGCTTCTTTTCAGCCACTACTGCACTCACCTGCTCATTCCATCATTCACTACCTTTCCTTTTACTTCCACCAGTTAGTCTCCTTCCACACACTGCCTGAGCACACTTCATATCTTCCTCCTTGAAACAGCCCCATTCTTCTTCCACTACCTCCTTCATTTTCTCATTCAATGCATTCTACACATTCCTCAGACTAGCCTTATACTCACAGTCTTTCCCTTTCTTATATAATGCATTCACTTTTAGCACTTCTCTTCCTCTTCTCTTTCTTCCTGACTTCCCTCACTGCCAGGTCCATTTACTCTCACATACGCCCAAAGCTGGCATACCAGCCTCATTTTAGTCTTTATTATTCGAGATGAAACTTCCTTCCATTCCATCACACACATATCTATCTATTCACTTACTAACAGAGCCAATCCCCCTCATTCTCTCCCTCACTCAACTCCAGATACCCTACCTACCACACTCCCAAATGTCACCTCACCATTCCCTTTTATTTTAGTTTAGCTCAGTGCAAGTACATCAATCTTTCTCTCAAGAAACATACTCCCTATCACCTCCCTTTTACTTCCATATACACCAAAACACTCACATTCAAAGACAAAATTACTAGGGTTCTTGTTGGATATCTCCTGCCAGAATACCCTTGCATTTTTTTAGCCACTCGTGCATAGCAAGCTGATTTTTTTTTAAATAAACACATATTTCATATAAATATGTTTTTAGTACGGGATAACTGAAACATTCATAGTCGAAATCTGTCCTCAAGCCCATACTTTATTTTACACATAGTATTCCTCCTAACTGGAAAACAAATAATATTATGACACCTATATACCGGACAATGTGTATATACTTTTTTCTTTTAATTATCATGCTGATGTCCAATGTTCTTTGTGCATTTGATGAAAAATAACATTAAATATTTATATCTGACATAAGTTTTGAAGCTCTCTACAATATGTCTGAAAGA
>JAXCGZ010012349.1:20000-22500 GCA_037179515.1 Halocaridina rubra | reverse complement strand
GCCCTCCGGGAGGGGTGCAAGGCCCTAGAGTGCCCTCCAGGAGGGGTGCAAGGCCCTAGGGCGCCCTCCGGGAGGGGTGCAAGGCCCAAGGGCGCCCTCCGGGAGGGGTGCAAGGCTCTAGGGCGCCCTCCGGGAGGGGTGCAAGCCCTAGGGCGCCCTCCGGGAGGGGTGCATGGAGGGCGTTGAGGGGGGCGAACCCCGCAACTCCCTCCGGGAGGGGTGCAAGGCCCTAGGGCGCCCTCCGGGAGGGGTGCAAGGCCCTAGGGCGCCCTCCGGGAGGGGTGCAAGGCCCTAGGGCGCCCTCCGGGAGGGGTGCAGGGCCCTAGGGTGCCCTCCGGGAGGGGTGCATGGAGGGCGTTGAGGGGGGCGAACCCCGCAACGCCCTCCGGGAGGGGTGCAAGGCCCTAGGGCGCCCTCCGGGAGGGGTACAAGGCCCTAGGGCACCCTCCGGGAGGGGTGCAAGGCCCTAGGGCGCCCTCCGGGAGGGGTGCAAGGCCCTAGGCCGCCCTCCGGGAGGGGTGCAAGCCCTAGGGCGCCCTCCGGGAGGGGTGCATGGAGGGCGTTGAGGGGGGCGAACCCCGCAACGCCCTCCGGGAGGGGTGCAAGGAGGGCGTTGCTGGGGGCGAACCCAGCAACACCCTCCTTGCAAATTTTACACACATCGATGACATACTATTTTCCCAATATCCACGTTTTAAAGCAGCTACGATATATGTTGCTCGAAGACTAGTTTATTGGTTTGTGAGTTCTCGTAGGCTGCAACCCTCAATACTCCGGCAATCAAACAATCTCTGACGAATATAATCTTTCTTCAAAAAAGACGATGGTTATGAAGTTCTGCTTCCGCTTCCAGAGAAGAAGATAATTTTATTAAAGAGTAAGTCTTCAGCGTGTATATTCCTCGGTGCTTTTCCGAGGAATCTGGTTATATGAAGCCGAAAAAGAGAATCATCGTACATTTAATGAATATTAATGACACCAGAGAGGACAGCAAACATTACACAAGTCTCTTCCAGAAATGATTCTCGGATATAGGATTATCGAAGACTTTGTCTTCGCATATGAGCTTTTCAAGGCTGCAGAGCCTAGAAAAGATTATATATATATATATATATATATATATATATATATATATATATATATATATATATATATATATATATATATATATATATATATATATATATATATATATATATATATATATATATACATGCAAGCCCTATGGGAACACAAGCAATGAACATATACCAAAGAATATTATGCATCAAATAAAATAAGAAGGTTGAAGAAAAAATGATGAGAAAAAGTAATTATCGGTAAGACCTCCACCAGATGCATACTTTCAGCTCGAATGCTTGAAAATGATTAAAATCTGGAATATAACATTCTGCTCCAGTAAAAGGTTATCAAACATCAAAGCGATGATAAATGCATTCACCACCTTTTACTGCAAATCCTATAACAAACATCATATACTGGTGTCATAGGGTTAAGTTTCCGAGGTATGTTAAGTTGGATTATATGCGCAGTAATGTGGTTAATTATGAAACTACTACTACTACTACTACTACTACTACTACTACTACTACTACTACTACTACTACTACTACTACTACTACTACTACTACTACTACTACTACTACTACTACTACGATGACAAAAACGACGACGACGATGATGACTACGACGACGATAACGACGACGACGACAAAGACGATGACTACTACTACTACTACTACTACTACTACTACTACTACTACTACTACTACTACTACTACTACTACTACTACTACTACTACTACTACTACTACTACTACTACTACTACTACTACTACTACTACTACTACTACTACTACTACTACTACTACTACCCAAGGCTTGTAAGGGGAAGGTAAAACCTCAAATAATGAGGTAAATGGACTCATGTATGTAAAGACGAAAGGGAAAAGGGTCAAAATAGAATACCGATATCAGCAATCCCAATCAACTGTGACCAGATTGGGCCTTTCCTGGTCAATATAGCTGAAACATGGTGATGAAAACGCACACTCCACAAATCATCAAGAGCCAAATACTGTGCAACAAACTCTGAGTTCCAGTCTACTGCCTCTCGTAAAAAGGAGTTGCATGTCTTTCATGGAAAAGGACATGAGTCTGCAATACTTGCACATTGCCACTGTAGCGGTGGCTCATTATAAGTCTCACTGGATATTATGAAACTGCTTTTGTGACAATGAATGTATCTCCTTTATACACTGTTAGGCATCTGTGACTTTTTTATGAAGGAATAAACGGGTCTCAGCATCCGGTTATGCATTCTTATGACTTAAACAGAAAATTCAATGCTTTAAAACTTAATATGGAAGCTTTAAAACATTAGAAATATTATTTACTTATAAGCTATATTTAGCTCTATATTTCATCTCAAATTCAATTTAGATCATTTTTGTCTCCTTATCATATTTTATCAGAAAGATTAGTACTGGCTCGATTCATT
>JAXCGZ010012349.1:10000-12500 GCA_037179515.1 Halocaridina rubra | reverse complement strand
CAAGAATTCAAAGAAGTGTTCATTAGACGATACAGAACACAGGAAGAGATAGGAAAGATCAAAAACTTGTTGCAAGAGGTAAGAAAGTTAAATGAGGAAAGAAATGAAGAAGAGAAGAAAAATTTTCATTTCAGAGTTCTTCCAGACAAAGAGGAGATAAAGAAGATAATTACAGAGTCAGGGGATGGGGCCTAATTAATATTGTTATACACAAATGCTAATGGATTAGCTGGTAAGGCTGTAGAATTAAAAGATTGGATTCACAACAGTAAGGCAGATATAGTAGCAATTACAGAGACTAAGTTGAGTGAGGACATAAACAGTATCACAGTTTTTCCTAAGGGCTTCAGAATATTAAGGGTTGAAAGATCTGAGAGGACTGGTGGAGGGATAGCACTGCTCATAAGTGAGAGAATTCAAGTCAAAGAAATAAACTTGACTATAGAAAGTGAGATAAAGGAATTTCTTGTTGCTCGCTTAAATACTGGGTCAGAGAGCATTATAATAACTGTTGTATATAACCCACCAAGGAACCAGAATAGGCTAGAAGTTTATGAGGAAAGTCATATAGGTACTATTGAAGTCATAAACTCAGTTGTTAACATGGCACGGGAGAGAAAATGTAGGACTTTGATTATGGGAGATTTTAATCATAAAGAGATAGATTGGATAAATCTTGACCCACACAGTGGTGAGGACTCATTAGGGGCAAGATTCCTAGACTGCGTACAAGGGAATTTCCTACACCAACATTTAATGGAACCAACGAGGGCCAGGGATGAGGATGAGCCATCACTACTTGATCTAGTATTCACAGATAATATGTTGGATATTGAAAAAAATGAGTATGAGCCACCAATTGGCAAAGGTGACCACTGTGTGTTGTTGATGGAAGATATTCTGCCTGAGAGTAGAGGCACTGAGGACATGAGGAGGAACTATCCGAAAGGAGATTACATCAAAATGAATGAGCTTTTTGCAGTTATTGACTGGAGAACCTTATATTACAACAAATCTGTACAAGAAATGTATGACATCTTTTGTGAGAAATATGGGAAGATAGTAGATTGCTGCATACCTTTCACCAAGTAGGTGTAATTCATGCCAGAGAGAAATGGTTCGATAATGAGTGTAAAAGAGCTAAGGAGTGGAGAGACAAATGCTGGAAAAGGTATAGGAGGAGAAAAAACATAAATGCCTGGCAAACCTACAAAAAAGCATGAAATGACTACCTAAGTAAAAGAAGAGAGGCAGAGAGAGACTATGAGAGGGACATCACCATGAAGGCTAAAGAAAATCCCAGGCTTTTATACAGCTTTATCGGAGGAAAACTGAAGGTAAAAGAACAGGTTTTAAGGCTAAAGAGAGAGGATGGAAGCATCACTGAGACGGATGAAGAGATCTGCAAAGAATTGAACAAGGAGTTTCAGTCAGTATTTACAGTAGAAAATACCCCACCCCCTCAGATTGCTGATGGAATTAGAGTTCATAAAGCTACAGGTCCTGATGACATACCCCCTCATGTACTTAAAAAATGCGCAAACTCAATATCATTGGCACTAAGTATCATATTTAAAAAGTCACTGGAGTCAGGGGAGATTCCAAGATGCTGGAAACAAGCAAACGTGATACCTATCTTCAAAAAGGGAAGGAGGGATACGGCTCTGAACTAAGACCAGTTTCCTTGACCATCATAGTTTGTAAAGTTATGGAGAAACTACTAAGGAAACATATCTTTCTTCACTTGGAATCCTTCAACTTTTTGTCAGTGAGGCAACATGGCTTCAGAGAAGGTAGATCAACAGTAACAAACTTATTAGAATTTTATGATGAGGTAAGCCGAATCTTACAGGAAAGAGAGGGCTGGGCAGATTGCATATTCCTAGACTTCCAGAAAACGTTTGACACTGTTCCACATGGGAGACTTGTTAGGAAGCTGCAAGCAATGGCTAGAATAGGTGGAAATGTCTTGAAATGGATAAAAACTTACCTAAAAGGAAGGGAACAGGCGGTTACAGTACGACACTCAGTGTCTGAATGGAGAAGAGTTAGTAGTGGTGTTACACAGGGTTCAGTTTTAGGGCCTCTTTTGTTCCTTGTATATGTAAATGACCTACCAGAGTCTGTAAATTCATTCATGAATATGTTTGCAGATGATGCAAAGAATGTGAAGAAAGTAGGAAACTAGAACAATGGTAGAAAACTTCAGGAAGATCTAAATAGTCTGCACAAATGGTCAGAAAAGTGGCTAATGAAATACAATACTTCAAAATGTAAGGTAATGAGAATGGGTAAAAGTGCAAGAAGGCCCAAGCTTGACTACTCGGTGTCTGGAGTACAACTTCAAGAGACAGAAAATGAGAGAGATCTAGGAGTAAACATACTAGCAGATTTGTTTCCAGAAATACATATAAATGGCATAGTAAAGGCAGCATATGCATTCTTATCAAATGTATGGGTAGCCTTCAAACACATGGACAAGGAAATGTTCAGAAATATT
>JAXCGZ010012349.1:0-7500 GCA_037179515.1 Halocaridina rubra | reverse complement strand
CACAAGGGCAGGAGAGAAAGGAACTAGAAAAAAGAATAAAGAAGCTGGAAGGGGAAAAGAGTCAACTAGAATCTAGAATTTCTAATCAAGAAGATAAAAACAAACAGCTAAATGACAACCTAAAGGAATTAGATGTTAGTTCACTGCTATCTTCTGAGAGAGACGAGATTGCTGCTTGGAATGTTCAGATTAAGGAAAACATTGAACAGTTCAGAAAAGAGTTCCAGGAGCTGAATATGGAAAATGATGCCATGAAAACGTCCTTTGCTGATGCACTAAAGGGGAATGTGGCAGTAAAAGAGGCTGTAAAGGTGGTGGCACTGGAAAACATACAAACAGTTGACTATAAAGAGACAGTAATCGAAAAAATGAAAGACGTTGTGATGGAAAGGGCAAACCCACTCATCAGACAGGCACTTGATAAGGAGAAGACAGTGGTAATCTCAGGCATAAGTGAATCCCAGGAGCCAACATGGCAGGGGAGACTTGAAGAAAATAAAGCTAACGTTGTAGGCCTGATAAGAAAGCTTGGAGTAGTATGTGGTCCTGAGGATATTGTAAACATACACCAACTAGGTAAATATTCGAGGGAAGGAAAGCCGAGACCAACAAAAGTAACCTTTGAGAGAGGGGAGACATGTAGGGAAATATTGTTGAGAAAAAAAAGTCTAAAAGACCTTCAAGAATGCAAAGAAGTGTTCATTAGACGATACAGAACACAGGAAGAGATGGGAAAGATCAAAAACTTGTTGCAAGAGGCAAGAAGGTTAAATGATGAAAGAAATGAAGAAGAGAAGAAAAATTTTCGTTACGGAATACTTCCAGACAAAGGGGAGATAAAGAAGATAATGACAGAAGATCAGGGGATGGGGCCTCATTAAGATTGTTATACACAAATGCTGATGGATTAGCTGGTAAGGCAGTAGAATTAAAAGATAGGATTCACAACAGTAAGGCAGATATAGTAGCAATTACAGAGACTAAGTTGAGTGAGGACATAAACAGTGTCACAGTTTTTCCGAAGGGCTTCAGAATACTAAGGGTCGAAAGATCTGAGAGGACTGGTGGAGGGATAGCACTGCTCATAAGTGAGAGGATTCAAGTTGAAGAGATAAACTTGGCTATAGAAAGTGAGTTCAGGGAATTTCTTGTTGCTCGCATAAATACTGGGTCAGAGAGCATTATAATAACTGTTGTATACAACCCACCAAGGAACCAAAATAGGCTTGAAATTTATGAGGAAAGTCATATAGGTACGATTGAAGTCATAAACTCAGTTGTTAACATGGCGCGGGAGAAAAAATGTAGGATTTTGATTATGGGAGACTTTAATCATAAAGAGATAGATTGGATAAATCTTGACCCACACAGTGGTGAGGACTCCTTTGGGGCAAGATTCCTAGATTGCGTACAAGGGAATTTCCTACACCAACATGTAATGGAACCAACAAGAGCCAGGGGTGGGGATGAGCCATCACTACTTGATCTGGTGTTCACAGATAATGTGTTGGATATTGAAAATATTGAGTATGAACCACCAATTGGAAAGAGTGACCACTGTGTGTTGTTGATGGAGTATATCATTGAAGACATTCTTCCTGAGAGTAGAGGCACTGAGGACATGAGGAGGAACTATCAGAAAGGAGATTACATCAAAATGAATGAGCTTTTTGCAGTTATTGACTGGAGAACCTTATTTTACAACAAATCTGTACAAGAAATGTATGACATCTTTTGTGAGAAATATGGGAAGATAGTAGATTGCTGCATACCTGTCACCAAAGTAGGTGTAATTCATGCCAGAGAGAAATGGTTCGATAATGGGTGTAAAAGAGCTAAGGAGTGGAGAGACAAATGCTGGAAAAGGTATAGGAGGAGAAAAAACATAAATGCCTGGCAAACCTACAAAAGAGCAAGAAACGACTACCTAAGTAAAAGGAGAGAGGCAGAGAAAGATTATGAGAGGGACATCACCAGGAAGGCTAAAGAAAATCCCAAGCTTTTCCACAGCTTTATCAGAGGAAAACTGAAGGTAAAAGAACAGGTTTTAAGGCTAAAGAGAGCGGATGGAAGCATCACTGAGACGGACGAAGAGATCTGCAAAGAATTGAACAAGGAGTTTCAGTCAGTATTTACAGTAGAATATACCCCACCCCCTCAGATTGCAGTGATAGAAGCTCAAGGGCCGGTATTAGAGAACATCAACCTTACAGCCACAGAGGTATGCAAAGCGCTGATGGATTTAGATGTTCATAAAGCTACAGGTCCTGATGACATATCCCCTCATGTGCTTAAAAAATGCGCAAACACAATATCAGTGGCACTAAGTATCATATTTAAGGAGTCATTGGAGTCGGGGGAGATTCCAAGATGCTGGAAACAAGCAAATGTGATACCTATCTTCAAAAAGGGAAGGAGGGATACGGCTCTGAACTATAGACCAGTTTCCTTGACCAGCATAGTTTGCAAACTTATGGAGAAACTACTAAGGAAACATATCTCTCTTCACTTGGAATCCTTCAACTTTTTGTCAGTGAGGCAACATGGCTTCAGAGAAGGAAGATCAACAGTAACAAACTTATTAGAATTTTATGATGAGGTAAGCCAAATCTTACAGGAAAGAGAGGGCTGGGCAGATTGCATATTCCTAGACTTCCAGAAAGCGTTTGACACTGTTCCACATGGGAGACTTATTAGGAAGCTGCAATCAATGGCTAGAATAGGTGGAAATGTCTTGGAATGGATAAAAACCTACTTAGAAGGAAGGGAACAGAGGGTTAGAGTAAGACACTCAGTGTCTGAATGGAGAAGAGTTAGTAGTGGAGTTCCACAGGGTTCAGTTTTAGGGCCACTTTTGTTCCTTGTATATGTAAATGACCTACCAGAGTCTGTAAATTCATTCATGAATATGTTTGCAGATGATGCAAAGATTGTGAAGAAAGTAAAAAACGAGAACAATGGTAGAGAACTTCAGGAGGATCTAAATAATCTGCATGAGTGGTCAGAAAAGTGGCTAATGAAATTCAATACCTCAAAATGTAAGGTAATGAGAATGGGTACAAGTGCAAGAAGGCCCAAGCTTGACTACTCGGTGGCTGGAGTACATCTTCAGGAGACAGAAAATGAGAGAGATCTAGGAGTAAACATATTGGCAGATTTGTCTCCAGAAATACATATAAATGGCGTAGTAAGGGCAGCATATGCATTCTTATCAAATGTAAGGGTAGCCTTCAGGCACATGGACAAGGAAATGTTCAGAAATATTTATGTAACCTATGTGAGGCCAAAACTCGAATATGCAGCCCCCTTTTGGAATCCGCACTTGAAAAAGCACATAGCTAAGCTTGAAAAAGTTCAAAGACATGCCACGAAACTGGTGCCAGAAATACGCAATCTCGGTTATGATGAGAGGCTGAGGGAATTAGACTTGCCATCACTCGAAGCTAGAAGAGTAAGGGGGGATATGGTGACAGTCTTTAAATTCCTTCATGGTTATGATAGAGTGGATAGGGATCGATATTTCGATATGGCTGGCTCTAGAACTAGAGGTCATAGTTTGAAGCTTCGGAAGAAAACTTGTTTGCAGGATGTAAGGAAATACTTTTTCAGTGTAAGAGTAGTTGATAATTGGAATTCGCTAAGCGAGGAGGTAGTTAATGCTACCTCAATCCATAGTTTTAAGGACAGGTATGATAAGTATCACTAAGTCTAAAAATGGAACCGATCAGGAGACGGGAAGATACGAGCTTTGGGCTCTTTCCCGTAAACACAATTAGGTAATCACAATTAGGTAATCACATACATACATACATACATACATACATACATACATACATACATACATACATACATACATACATACATACATACATACATACATACATACATACATACATACATACTTACATACATACATACATACATACATACATACATACATACATACATACATACATACATACATACATACATACATACATACATACATACATACATACATACATACATACATACATACATACATACATACATACATACATACATACATACATACATACATACATACATACATACATACATACATACATACATACATACATACATACATACATACATACATACATACATACATACATATATATATATATATATATATATATATATATATATATATATATATATATATATATATATATATATATATATATTTCTATATATATTTCTATATATATATATATATATATATATATATATATATATATATATATATATATATATATATATATATATATATATATATATATATATATATATATATATATATATATATATATATATATATATATATATATATATATATATATATATATATATATATATATATATATATATATATATATATATATATATATATATATATATATATATATATATATATATATATATATATATATATATATATATATATATATATATATATATATATATATATATATATATATATATATATATATATATATATATATATATATATATATATATATATATATATATATATATATATATATATATATATATATATATATATATATATATATATATATATATATATATATATATATATATATATATATATATATATATATATATATATATATATATATATATATATATATATATATATATATATATATATATATATATATATATATATATATATATATATATATATATATATATATATATATAATATCAATAAAAACTAATATCAGTTCTACACCTACCACTTAGATTTTGGCTAAAAATTACTAATTGGCGAATCAACTCACATTACCATTTAAAAAATGAAAAGAACTTGTAGTTGCTTCAGTGACTAAAAATGTCTCTTTGATTACAAGAGTTTCTTTTTCTTAACTCTTGTTTCTTTCAGTTTCCTCAGTTGTTAACAGACTATTGTTGATCTTGGAGTTTAAATAAAAATCCACAAGGAATTTCTCATTTTTGCCACATTTTTCCAACTCTTACTTTTTGTCATGTTCGAACGTTTTCGTATATTTTGAAGAACTTTTTCACGATGATACTATGCAACATGAATTTTTTTTTTTATTCTTACTCCGAGTCAGCATGCATTAGGAATGAAATGGCAACGCGATATTATATACGATGAAATACCTCTCTGCCTCCAATTCCTCTCAGAAAGGATTACTACTAAGTAATTAATAACGCCAGTCATATTACAGGACAAGGTCTTTACATACTGTCCGACATAAACCAATTAGGATTTCACAAAAATAGTATTTGGAAGTAAGTAAGTGCCCCAAAGCACGAAGAATGTTTGGCCACATGTTGCATATGTGAATTAAACAATGCGATTCAGTTCTCACACATAAAATATTGTGATGAAAGTCTTGTACTCTTGATAATACAGTGAGCAATTTTTGGTCAGTTTCTATAATGCAATAATTTCTAGTTTTTTCTTTAATGTTTCACTAAATAAAGAGTTTTCATAAAAAAATAAACAATTTAATGTTTGCTCAAAATTGCTTTGTATTTATTAACATGCTGTCATGATTGTATATTTAATAAACATGTAATTGTGATGGCGTTGTAGCTTTTCGCTTGCCAATTTTCTCCTAAAATATATACCCATAAAAGATATATTCCCATTGGTAAGCTCCCCATATGAGCAGTTTTTCCATGGGAAATTTTCACAATGGTTCTTTACCAGCGGTAGTTTTCCTAGACACTATAAAAAATGGATGATAATATATGCAAAAACACCAATCATTCAGAGCAAGTAAAAACAGCAAACCTAATATAACGGTGCTTCCAAAAGGAAACGGGGCATTTTCTTTTATTATTGAATCCATTTTGATAAGCGATTTGATGGGACAACCTTCTTAATACAAAATTAACCTATATTGCAGAGTGCAATAAGTCTTAAGAAAAATAACACTTAATGAAACTCAGGATCTATAAACTCTGAAACACTTGGTTTTTAAATAAAAATAAGACATATCTTCCCTTCTGAATGTCCTCTTTGGGGGCCGCAAAACTGAGGTATCCTCATCATTACTCTTATTATATCGTGAAAGTGTCTGCAAGATGGCGAAAAGCACTTCCATAATAGAAAAGAATAATCTCGAATCGAGATTGGCCAAAGAAATAAAAAGCTGCAAGAAAAGATGTGACTTCGCAATTGCCAGTGGGCCAACCTTTGCTATTTTGCTTTTGTAACCCCAGAAGAGTCTGAAACTCCAAAAAATCAGGACTGATCATTTTTCACTCTCCACAGTACTGGAACATTTTCTCCTTCTCTTAAGGTATATAAATGGTGTATTTTTAAGAGAGAGAATTTGTTCAGTAACTGACTTGATATATATCTATCTATCTATCTATCTATCTATCTATCTATCTATCTATCTATCTATCTATCTATCTATCTATCTATCTATATATATCATATATATATATATATATATATATATATATATATATATATATATATATATATATATATATATATATATATATATATATATATATATATATATATATATATGAATAGAAGTTAGCTATGAAGAAATAATGTAACGACGAAGTGCTCAGATATTTTAAACTATATTGTAGTCCATTTTCAGGGGAAATAAGTTATTCATTAAAATAAAAGCATGAGGAAAGAGCTGAGAGTAATAACAATGAACATAGTAAATCAACTATAAAGATAAAGAATAGTTAAATCAATAATTTCTCTGATTTTGTATGATAAATTATTTTTTAAAGAATTGATATGATAATTGAGTGTAAGAAATATTCATTATAAATCAAATTAAAATTACAATTGCATATTAACAGTGTCATAGCGGATCCACGAATATTTTTTTGAAAACATGTCATTACATTTAACAATGGGTCTAAGTGGAGGCCAATCAATCCTGTGTGACATGTTACTTAAATTAGCAAGCATGGAAATTTGAGTTTTTCCCCTGTTTTGATTGAACATTTATTCTGATTTATTCTTTTCATAAAATCTTTTACTTTAATTTGCAGTCTCTGCAAGATATCTTGTATGTTGTTGCTATTTTGCTGAGAGTTTTTTTTTTATCAAAGTATTCTCAGTTGTATTATTGAGTGAGAAGTCGAGCTTTACATTGAATAATTTGAGTCACTATCTAATATTATTGAAGCATGAAAAGTATGGCATGCAAAGGGAATTGGCAGGGGTTCTTTCTCTATGTTATTATTATTACTATATATTTCGTGGGCTTCATTACAGCAAGGTTCCAAAATATGTGGCAGGAAACACAAATTCTTTCCAAGTGACCCAATAGTTTCTAACTTTTGATTAATGAATTTGGGTCTGACAATACGAAAAACTCTGATAAACATGAAGATGTATATATAAGAATTTTAACGTTGATATACGGTCATCAATAGTAAGATGCTATGGCACTCTAGGTATTATTTTCAAATCTCCACACAGTAACTGCGTGACAAGGC
>JAXCGZ010012348.1:20000-30152 GCA_037179515.1 Halocaridina rubra | reverse complement strand
TATGTATGTGTGTGTGTGTATGTGTGTGTTTTTGTGTGCAAATATATATATATATATATATATATATATATATATATATATATATATATATATATATATATATATATATATATATATATATATATATATATATATATATATATATATATATATATATATATATATATATATATATATATTGAGTGTGACACCAGGAAAAGCAAGAAAATTGCCCTCATCAGACCTGGGCACTATTAAAGCAAGAACAAAATTTTACATTTATGTACATCTTTATCAGACACACCAGTCAAACTTGAATACTGATGACGCAAGTAACACATGCTTTAATTTCATAATAAGTAATGACCCGTTTAATGTGATGGCTGTACTGGTTTTTTTTTTTAAACCAACTTCTCAATACGCAGTGATGATCTGAATATAGCACAGCGGAGGTCATCTTCAGTATGGAATCTGCTTCTTAACTTAGATTTTATAAGAAGTGGATATGAGAGGGTCACTTCACACATATACGTCGAAGGAAAAGGCAATGGGCATTCTAAGCGTAAATTCTGCCAAATATGGATATTGAGGTCTCAGCTTCATCCAAAACTTACTGAGTGTTAAGAACTCGAAGTCACTCTTCGCACATTCACTAGGAATCAGATCAATTAATTTTTTTCTTGATAGCTGTCAGGAACACTCAGCTTTTGCAGCAAATGATCTCTGAAGTAAGGTATGGCATATCAAGAGAGTTCGTCATTCAGTCTCAAAGTGTTGGGTTAGCAAACTTTGGAAACTGTTGCTGAATTTAGCCATTGTCTCATTTTCGTCAACAAATGCGTTTACTTTGGGAAACATGTGCTGCATTTGGAAGGCAGTTTTTTTCTGGAATATAAAAAATGGTGGCATTTTCTCCCTGAAGTGAGATATGAAGGGTATTCAAAATTGTGATGATATCTACCAAGTATGCAATTTTTGCCAGAATATTTTTATCACCCAAGAAATTGGAGAGTTCGGATCTCCCTTGTTGGAATAAAAATTCTGTTACCTCAGTATTCAATACAAAATATTTCTGTAAAACATTTCCTTTTGATAGCCACCTTACCTTAGAGAGCAAGAGAAGACCTTGCTTTTAATCCATATCTTGGCAAAATTTTGCAAACAAACGATTAATCAGTGCTTTTAACTTTACAAAGTTAACTGTCTTAACAACTGACTGCAAAACAGTTCTAAAATGTGGCAATTCTTTGAGGCTGTTAGTTGACTATGTATCAGGCAGTGAACTCCAACAGCTTGCAGAAAAATATTCTTTACTCTCTGTTGAAATCCAGATCTACAGCCTAGCGTAGAAGGTGCACCATCTGTACAAATGCCACCAACATCATTCCATTTCATTTCATGCTTTTCAGAAATGATCATATTTTTTTTCTTCCAAAAATGAAATCAATGTTTTTGCAGTTGCTGTCTATAGAATTATCATTATTTGTATATCGCACATAAACTAACAGCAATGGATGATGAACTACATCTGTTGACTAATCAACTTGTAATGTAAAGAGACCAAGTGGAGTTGTTTTAATTTCATAAGCAACTTGAGTAAGACTATCAAGAGACGTATATTCACTTCCCCTCTGTGCAGTATTATTAGAAAATAATAAGCATCCCAAGAATTCTGCTGCCTTATCTCCAACGATGTGATGGACAGTGTCTTTCGTACATGGTTAAATTAATTCATCGCCCTTTTTTATTTTTTGCTTTAGCAACTTTCAAACTGGATGTAAGACGCCAATAAAACGGCTTTGCCATTGAAATCAATTACTGTCAAGACAATTTTTTTTCAGTTACTTTGACTTATTTAGAAACAAAATTGAGTTTTCATTTATGAATTTTGGATGTTTATATTTAAAATAACGCTTAGCTTCTTTGGATTCATAGATTCTTCCGTCAGTACTTCAATGCACAACACACATTGAGGGTTTTCTTTACCTGTTGATAAAATGTGATTAGAGCAAAGGTTCATGTAGTCCTTCATACATTTCCCATTTTCTTTGGTTATATACCATGGCCATTTTTGCAACAGCCTGCAATCAAGAAAAATATTAAACGATTATGACAAATAGACCAGAGAGAGAGAGAGAGAGAGAGAGAATATACAAGGAAAAAATATTGATCATTCAAACACCAAACAACTTTCTGTATTACATTAAGAAATTTGATTCATTCTTACTTCATAATACAAACTCACTAGTAAGGCAACTCACTAAAATATTTATCATTAGACATGAAAGTCAATAAATGTTAATACTTAGAGAGTTACTTTAATTATGGTAAAATTTTCACACTCAAGTATTTGCCTAAGTAAACCAGTAGGAGACTGATGCACAGACAGATCAGTTTCAAGCTCACACACACACACACACACACACACACACACACACACACACACACACACACACACACACACACACACACACACACACACACACACACACACACACACACACACACACACACACACATATATATATATTTATATATATCCTGAATAAAGTGAAGACAGAGATAGGACGCAATGTTGAATCACCTCGCATATCTTTGATATTCACTAATTATGTATAAGTGAACCGCGTTAGTTAATTCTAGGATTAGAACAGGTATTGAGAAAGAAATAACCTAGTGTGTGTACTTTCCTTTTAAACGGAATCGTTAATCATTTTTCCCATAAACTTATACCTCCTCAGGTAAGAATGGATTACTCTTACCTTGATTAATTGATTATATGGCCATTTGCTTTGTAATTCTAAGTAATTATTTAATTATCGTTACGACCCCAAGAAAATCAATTGCAGACCACACTCTAGGTCGCGAGCCCAAGGTTGGGAACCTCTGAGATAGACCAATGTGTGACGAGATGGTTTGATTATTTAGAAAGAATGGATGAGGAATATCTAAAGATTAGGGTGTGGAGAGTTGAAGTAAGTGGAGTAAGACTGAAAAGAATATCAAGAATGAGATGGCTAAGTGGGGTGTAAAGAGCTTAAGGGATGCATGGTATGTCAGTGGAGCAGGAAGAGAAAGTGCAAGAGATAGAAATAAATTGAGGGAGGTTTTCAAAATGTATTGTGGTCCAAAGGAATGCCTTCACACCTGCTTAGTGCTATAAGCTGGAATGAATGGATGCGGGGGAAGGAGTTGCCTTGAGATAGAGGGGCAGATCTTTACCCACTTATCCTGTGGACAACTCGAGCAGTGTGGTGGTGGAAGGAGGGAATAGTGGTGACCCTTTATTCCTAAGGAGCTAAGATGGAAGATATAGAGCTCCCCCCCCCCACACACCTAGTCTGTTGAATGGGTGTATGCTTTAAGTCGTCCACCTCTTTGCAAGAGGGATCACTGTGATTATATATGTATGTATGCATGTATTAAACAGTGTCTTGTTAGACTCAATTGGTCCAGAAAACAGAATTATCAAAAGAAAAAAATAAGGCGAAAGTTTGTAAGATGTTATTTCATATCCAATAATTTTATCGAGAGTGAAGTGTGGTTATTCCGCAGATACTTTTTTATTTTATTACCTATTCTGTTATATAAAAACATTATTGATATTTGTTGATAACCCACAGGAATATGATTTGTAACTATATGTTCTTAGAGGAAAACAACTACAACAGACAAACAACTTACACTATACTGTATTTAAGTCTCCTTGTAATACTGAATGAGAATATTTACTCCAAAATGAGCCAGATTGCTTGCTTTCGCTTTGGACTAATGCATCGAGTATTGCTTTGCAAATGCCAGTCATGCTTTCTCTCATTCTCAACATGAGATTTCTTTTAGCATGAGCAATCTTCATGCTTTTGACGCTTACATTGTCATTATAACTTGATATTACTGCATGTGCTTTGCATGATATTTCAAGTAAAGAAAAAAGGTTTCATGGGCTTTTCTCATCAATTCTCATGCTATATACCATGCACTATAATGATGTTTAAAAAAAAGAACACATTTTGATACGTATATATCATCAATAGCCTGTGTATCTTTAATGCTTTCATGACCGTAACAACTATTCTTTGAAATCGGAGTAAAAAATCAGTCTTGTGTGAACTCCATTTTGGAAAAAGTCAGTGTTTTAAATGTCTCTAAATTAAGCATTTATATGAACCTCGGTATTATAAATTTCTTATAAGTCTAGTACTGGCTAATATAGGTAGGTTTATTAGTTATAGTTTCAATGAATTACATTAATTTTACATGTAGAATCTAGTTCATACTATGGTTATTCATTTTATTAATAAATTACAGTTATACAGATATGAGATGACTGAATTTTATGCTTAAATTGCTTTATGTTCCGACAGCATTCGGTACTGGAGCTAAAGGGCGTTGGTTCCTCTCACACCACATCCACCCTTGGAACCTCGAGTGATGATGTATTTCAAGAAGAAGACGAAGAAGAGGAGGAGGAGGAGGAGGAAGACGAACATCAGGCAGAAGAAGAAGAGGGAGAGGAATCCAAAGCGAGACTTATTGTGTAGTTATGGAAGAGGGAAAGTTTGAAGAAAAAAAAAGAAAAGAGAAAAGAAAGAGACGACAGAAGAAGAGAGCATGACAGAATATAAGTGGTTTGGAAGTACTCTCAAAAAGTCTTGAATCGTTTTTCCAAAATTAAGGTTTACAGTTTAGAATTTTTTCGATAAAAAGCAAACAAACAAAAGAAATAATCTGGAGAAATCTTCTGTAGGACTGGGTTAATAAATACAAATAAAAAAAAAGAGAGTTAAACGCTTATTTTGGACAGATTTTAAGATGTCTTTATCTCGAAAGAGCAAATCGAGGCAAAACAGAGTAAAATTTAACATGTTTAAGAAACTTCGATTTTGTTTTAGCGTCAGTCTTGAATTGGAAAATGGAAACAAAACTCAAGAATAATATTAACTCTCACTTTCTTTCAAGGATCAAGCTAAACACAGTCAAAACCTTTAAATAATATCGTATAATATGACCCAAACAAAAATGAGAGGCAAGATAAACATATAAATTGCATTTAGACTTTAAAATACATTCATTTGATAGAGTTCCAAGTGAGGGAGAAAGATCAGAAAACAAATATCGTGAGTACCTGGTTGTTATATTTGTATTAATTATATGAAAAAAAAGAAATATGGAGTATATTGGAAATTGAATTTATAAATTTTATTTTTGCTGCTACACGACTATATATTATTTAGAGATTATACATTATAATGGTGAGTGGAGATAATATAAGTTTTTTTTTTATAAAGAAAAGGAAGGGATGTAGATATTCGCCCGATTACTTAAATAGTGTAAACCTAGGATGCCATATTGTTAGTTAGCTAGACACACACAAATGGATTTCATAAACGCATCTGACGCGGTTCTGTGTATGGCTAGAATCCCCCCATGGGGGGATTCTATCCATACACAACCGCGTCAGTTGCGTTTATAAAATCCATTTGTGTGTGTCTAGCTAACTAACAATATGGTATCCTAGGTTTACACTATTTAAGAAATCGGACCATTATCAGGATATAAACTTTATATACAAAATGTCGTAATTATAATATCATTTACAGAGTATAAATAAGACTGTTTCAGTGCATATATAAAATTACTTTAAGAAATTTATAGGGGTGGTTATAGAATTAGAAGATTTTAAAGATATTTAAAGGATGTTTTCGTTTTGGAAGTCTCTTGAGAGTCATGCAAATAATTGCTGCGAAAAATGATATGCAGCACTTTTCTTTTGGAGGGTTCCAATAGGTGTGAAAATGAACTGAGTTTCAGTGAAGATAATGAACATCTAGTCGAATTTTGCAGCTATTTTACACTTTAATATTGTCATCATCAGGGAAGGCATTAGTACAGGCAGCCACAAGGACATAATTCATCGTACTTCATTTTAGACGAAATCATGATATATATATGGACATTGAAAACATTGAAATTTGGGTAATAAATGTCATCATATATATATATAAATATATATATATATATATATATATATATATATATATATATATATATATATATATATATATATATATATATATATATATATATATATGTATATATATATATATATATATATATATATATATATATATATATATATATATATATATATATATATATATATATATATATATATATATATTATATATATATATATATATATATATATATATATATATATATATATATATATATATATATATATATATATATATATATATATATATATATCTTCGACAAAGCTGTAAATCAAACAATGCCATTTTATACATTCCCGACAAATACAGATCACAATATTTTATCAACTGTAGATAATAGATAATGTAGAATCTTAGATGTGCCAAATTTCAAACATCAATTCGATGAGACAATATTCATCTGACCACAGCAATGATTTCTACGATGGCCATCGATGCTTCCGAAAGCATACAAGGGGAAAAAAAATAGCATAAATTTCACTCGCTCTAGACATTGAAGAATTGTTTCATAAATCCTTCTGGTTTGTGATACATAAGGAAATCTCAGCTGTAATATTGAAAAGGTCAAATAGTAGTAGACTCATAATATTTACAGAGCTAAATAAGAAAATAAATGGTAAAAAGAACTATCTTATTAGAGAAATTTAAAAGTTTTATAAAAGCCAAATTTCATTTAAGAAAGACCATTACTCGTAGACGTCGCCTGAACCTTTGAATATGATATTTAGAATTTCATAATTAATATCTACGAACATCCAAATACGAAAAGAATAGACTTTCAAATGAAATTAAAAATAGTTACAAAGCCAAAGACTTGAACATGGAATTCCAGTAAGTCTCACCTGAAACTTAGAAATTGTTATTTAACATTGGATTAATTACATCTTAAACTAATAAGGAAGAGATAACGATTGGGCAATTAACTTCAGAACAGCACAAAAGGATGTCACGAGTAATCATATTCATTATATGGATAACTCAATAAAAAAAAAAAAACTTATCTGCAACATGTTCAGGGATTTCAGTATTTTTTTTTCTCTTACCTGCAGAAATATAGGTCTACATTTACTACGCAAAATGTGATGCAGGGAAAATGACAAATGCATTTGTCGTAGAATAAAAAAAAATCAAACTTTTTCATTAAAATAGACCCTTTATTTCCCCCATATACAGTGACGTCCCTCAGTTTTCTATTTTAGAGGGTCTGATCTCTTCCCCCCCCCAAAAAAAAAAAACTTAACCATTTGCCCCGATCGATCACATATCGAATTATTCATTAAATACGTACTGTAAGTCTTTGTCCAGTTCCCGTTCTTAAATTCAACAATATCTCATATATATATATATATATATATATATATATATATATATATATATATATATATATATATATATATATATATATATATATATATATATATATATATATATATATATATATATATATATATATATATATATATATATATATATATATATATATATATATATATATATATATATATATATATATATATATATATATATATATATATATATATATATATATATATATATATATATATATATATATATATATATATATATATATATATATATATATATATATATATAATTTAGACTCTTCAGAAATAATTAAACAGTAGTGTCGAATATTCCATTTAGCCTTTATCTCAATTCAAAATAAGTTGTAGAAAAATCTTTTATTTCCTCCTCTTTTAAGACAATTTAAATTCCCTCTACCGGGGAAATTTCCTCTTGGAGATTGAATGAGTAAACTTTCTAAATGCAGATCTCCCATTCGTTTAAAGCTGTAACAGAAAGAGGAAAAATACCAAGTATCTTCTTTTCTAACCTGAATAATTCCATCGTCAATAGATGGTAGCTGAAGGAATTGGGGCATGCTGGTGCAAAACTCTCTTGTTACAATGATATTGTGAATTGTATACTGTAGAGTACATCCCTTGTGAAGAGTTAAACTATGGCTGTCATGTCCCGAAGCCTTCCTATTTTACCTTTTTGCGGGTGACCAACTAAAACCATTTCATCAGGAACCGTATCATCAATGTGTGGATCTTTTAATGGCTATGGAAATAATCCCTCCCCCCAAAAACATTGGATATGATTCAATAAAGAGGAGATTGTAGGTTTTT
Organism: Halocaridina rubra; assembly: GCA_037179515.1. Classification (NCBI taxonomy): domain Eukaryota; kingdom Metazoa; phylum Arthropoda; class Malacostraca; order Decapoda; family Atyidae; genus Halocaridina; species Halocaridina rubra. Next base: position 22,003 of record JAXCGZ010012348.1, on the reverse strand, counting down.
CTGAAGTAGAACATGGACTATTTATACCAGACACTATTCAAGATAAGCACGGCAATCAACAGTATTGACTTTAATGGTATTCATTCGTTTTTAGCTATTTTCCCATTCAGATAGAACAGTAGATGTATGTGACCTCCTCACCAATGATGATTTTTTTTTCATTCCAGTGCCTGTAGTTCATTGTTATTATATAATACACAAATAGACTTCCTCAAATACATGATCCCTTTTTTATTCATCTGTCTAGTACCTGCTGATAGTTAACCATATGAAAGAACACCCCTTAGCAGTCTATTTCAGAATCATTTCTACAGTCTTCTATTGGCTACATATGGACCTGGCTCGAGTACTTTGATACAAATGCGAGTAATACTATATTCTCGAGAATAGGGAACTGCTTATATGGAATGTCCTCCAGAATAAAAGCCACACTTAAAGTTATTGAACTTAGTTGCTGGTATGAGTGCTTAAATCTTTGGTTATTCTCACAAGCTGAGTTAGTTTACAGATTTAATTGTGTATGCAAATGATGAAGAACTTGCTTTAGTTTGAGGACATAAACAATGGACATGCTTATTTACAGGGGTACTTGAAATAAAGGAGAATTTTCCTTTTATTTCTGCAGTATCTCACAGTAAATAAACATGATCTTTAAAGGTGGATGACAGAGTGAGACTTCATAGTAGCAAAAATTGATCATAGCAGGCTTAAAGACTCTTTGATGCCATTTTCAATTTCATGCATAATGGGCTCTTTGAACAAGACTATGCAATTATGCCACAAGTCCTTACTTCGTTCATTATCCACAAGGAATGCTATCGTATACAATGCACTTGATGAGTCATTTTCATTTTTAAATTCACTTCCTGACCCCTGTTCACCCAGGAAAGAGTTTATATGAAATTGGTCCAAGTCACTGTATATGCACTGGATTCATTTGTGGAGGGCGATAACATCCCCTTGAGATTCCTCAGATTTATTCTCCAAAAAAAAAAAAAGTACAATTTGCATTCAAACGAAACCTTGAGTGGCCTCGGTATTATGGGCTCAGCCGGTGTCAGGACTGGGCTTCGTGCTTTTGATGAGTTACTATTTTGAGGCATTTAGTTTGTTGGTCAGCCGTATCGTTAGCAATTTCACTCTTTGAATATGGCTGTTTTAATCAAAATTGCGTAATGTGCTGAAACTTAGCCATCTTGTTTGGACTTTGAAAAACATTAAAATGAAAAGCAATATTTGGAGAGAAGATTGGTTAGTTTGTGCTAAGAGAAAATTTAATTTCAACAGCCTAATATATTGAGTGATTTGGCAGTAAATGACCATATAATATGTTTAGATGTTTAAGATTAAATACTTTCATGTGTAATATACTCCCTTATCTGTAGACAATCTTAAATATAGATGTAAAGGCTATGTATTAAGTGTGCCAAAAAGAATGTTTAGTTGTCAGTATAAAGATGTTTCTCCAATGTACCAACTATCTTGTAATACACCCTTGCTTCTAGCTGAAGAGTTCAATGTATTCTGCGTCGCAGAATTGGACGACGCTCAAAGTGTATGTTACATGTGGCAGTATATAAGGAATCATTTGTCTGTTTCATGTAGTATATGTTCTTAGACTAAAATAACAATTTTAATATTGATATATCTTGACAGTCTTCACTACGAGATACAATAAATATATAGGCTTGTGGTGAATGGCAAAAAAAAAAAAAAAAAATAAAATCAGATAAAACGGAAAGGGGCAAGCAGCCGATAAATATATTTTTTCTCTCTCGAATTACTTTGGGATAAATACGTTTGAAAGTGGTTTAAGGTTAGGAGATTTGTGAATTGTTCAAGTTCACGGCCTTCTCTCCCCATGCGCTTATTACCAAGTTCAAATCGGCATCCATTCTTAAATACTACTCAGCGAAAGTGAATGAGAGACTTTAGCTTTGGAATGGAAGAAACAGAAGTTCAAGTATACTGTTCAACTCTGAAATATTCCAAGGCCGTCTTTT
>JAXCGZ010012348.1:0-7500 GCA_037179515.1 Halocaridina rubra | reverse complement strand
CAATATCAGTGTCAGGTACTTTTATCTTTCCTTTGGGTCTCTGTAGTGAAGAATTTGGCATTTTAGCATTGATGCCTTTATTTTTCTTTGGAAAAGTATGAAAGCCTGAAGGAGATGGTGCTGGAGATGAAGTTCTGTTAGATCTTTGTAACATGTTATTAACTATATATTCATTAGAGCAAAGTTCTTGAGAATCGCCATCCAATCCATGACTTTCTTTGTCTGCTACGAGACAAAGTGCACTTCCTTTGTTATCTCTCGGCGTAATTGGAGGTGTTCTTAGTTGATCTGTTATAGATCCAGTATCGATTTTAATTGTATAACTTACTATTGCCATGTCTTCTAGCTGAGGGCTACTAGTACTTGTTCTTGAATTTTGGATGCTATCACAAAAGATTTCCTCACTTTTAAGAATATTTTTCTTTACTTTGCTCAGAGTGCCTTTAATGTCACCATATTTTTTCTTACTAGGAGGAATAGGGCTTTCACTAATTCCACGAATCTTCTGTAGAAACTCATGCCGAAGCTCATCACATTTGGATTCTCTTGGAGTAACGCTTTTAGAATTATCTGCAGATATATTGCCTTTCATAGTAACTAACATATCAATCTCCTCTTTTTTCCCTGTCAATCCATTTGGTGATGCTGAAAGAATTTTTGTTTTCATTTTTGTTGTGGAAGTTATTTGAGCTGCTGGATAATAATTACAATTCATGCCAGCACAACCACTGAGCTGATCATCTTTTGAAGGAGTATTCTTTCTAGTATCTACACCAATATCTCCTGTTATTTGTTCCTCATCATCTGAAATGTCAAACATAGTTTCCTCGCAGCAGTCACTATTAAGTGACATATTCTCTTGAATATCCTCATCAGGGCTATGCACATCTACAACAGGACTTTCAGAATACAGCCTTAGAAAATCTTGTTGAATGAGAGTACCAATTGAATGAGGTCTAGTTGATTGTGTCGATGGAGGAAGTGCCTGAGCTTCTATCTCTAGAGCAAACTTTTCGACCATCTTAGTAACTGCAGTAGGTGTTGCTATGTTTTTTACTGGTGATGATCTGTGGCTTCTTGCATCTCTTGAATTTGATGCAATATGAGTACTAGGTTTGGGATCATTTTCATCAATTATATTTTGTTGTATCTCTTTATCCACTTTATTACTGGATAGGTGAAGTTCACTGTTGTCAGTAGGATGCTTTATTTCAAGGGTAATGTTTTCAAGAATATTCTTCTCCTTAATGCCAGGAACATATCCTTTTTCTCTTATATAGGTTTTGTCATTTTCTTTCTCTTTTTGAGAATCATCCATTTTCGTCATGATCCAAGATTTTCTATTCATAACATTAACACTCTTTGGACTTGCTGGACGTTCAGTTTCAGTTTGAATACGTTGGGCGAAGTGTTCAACCATCCTATATACTGAGCTAGGACTTTGTTCATTAATCTTACTTGTTGCTGACGTGTTTAAGGTTTCTTGTGGCTTGTGAACTTCACATTGTTTTTCAGATAAATTGGTTATGCATTGGACATCCTCAATTTCATTTGTAATTTCTGGATCTCCAACATTAATTTGGCTGATTTCTTTTCCAGTTGATATTTCGGTAAAATCTAAAACTTCACTGAATGCACATTCATTTTCTGGTGGTGCTGATTCTTGATCGTCTTTTGCTGCAGGTGCATCAAACTGACATTCTTGACTCTCTTCTCGCATCACAGGGGAAAACGCCGTTTCGCGAGAAAAGAAGTCTGACACCTCTTGATCTGCCTCTGCAAGAGATGTTGACATGTATGAATTTTCTGTATCATATAGACTTGCAGTAGAGAGTATGTCTTTACTCCTTAACACTGTGTTATCCAGTTCATTTTCATTTTCAGTACATGTGTGTGATTTATCCTTTCTTTCAAGTTTCCTTGAAGTGGGTGACATCTCATGGTTACTGTCTTTCTCTTTTAAATCTATATTTTCAAGATCAGCTTGTATAGAATGAACTTTGATTCCAGATGTAGTTTTCACTCTTTGTGCATGATAAAGATCAACTGGACTTCTGCATGGTGAAGGTTTAGGCGAAAAAATATCTTCAAGTTTAGAGATCTTGCTATGGTTATATTCATCTGCGGATAAAAGATTACTGTTGGCTTCATGATCATTACTTAGCTGCTTATCATGGGTCGCTGACAGATATAAATTTGGATTTAAAGTGGGAGACTTTACTATATGCAGAGGTGGCGCCAGGTACTCAGGTTCATTTGGCATTTTCTTTAGAGATCTTTTTAGACTACTAATTATTTTAGGTAATGTATTTGGGGATGAAGATCTTCTTGATGACATAGATCTTATCATCTGGGGACTGTTTGTTGCTGATATTCTTGGACTGTCAGTTGGTGTTCTTCTTGGACTGTTTGTAAGTGTTTTTCTTGGACTATCAATTGAAGATTTGGCCGCTACCTTACTTAGTGAATATTCTGGCCAATCTATTGCTTCAATATCATCAAAACTGGGTGAGTTTGACACTGGACTTGGTAGCCTTGGACTTCCAGGCCTTAAATTAACTAACTTTAGCTCATCATGCTTAACACTGATGGTATCTTTTAGCAATATTTTACACTGGGGTTTCGCTGCTCGAGGTAAGACAGGACTCACACTTATTGCATTAAGACCAGCGATCAGACTTCGGATAGGGGATTTCCGACCTCTTTCATGCTGAACATCTGGTGGAGAGAGCATTGCTGGCTTTTTAAGTTCCATTTTCTCTTCGGTTTCCTTGTGCGTGGTGTTAACATTTGTATCCATTCGTTTCTCTGTGCATCCTTCTAGATATGAAAATTTTGATACTGCTATTGAATGAGGACGAGCTTTTCTAGGCAATGTACACACCCCACTCTCAATAACATTTGAAGATTTATTACTTATATTTCTCATCAATGACTTTGTAAAATCTTTTGGGGCAGAATTCCTATGTTTGAGGTCAGATAATAGTCTACATTCATGTAAGCTGTTACTTCGTTTTAATGGACTTATTTTTTCTGCATATTTATCTTTAGCAGAAAAGGCCTTAGAGAACATCATAACTAATTTTTTTACTGGTGTGCTTGGTGTGATTGCATCAATATGCTTGCGACTCTCTGGAAATGTTGACCGGGTGGCTGTGCCTCTTTCAAAAGCATTTGCCTTTTCTTTAACATTTCTAGATTTCGATTTTGATTGTGGAGATGCTGGTGCACTCTTTGGTTTTACTTTTGTTTGGCTTAGCCCTGCTTCAAGTGATTTTTGTGCACGATATTTAGCACCCTCTGGTATTTCACTGCATATTATTGGTTTAGGCTTAATTCTTTGCTTGTTTATGAGATTCTGTTGCTCCCAAAAATCACACTCCGATGAGAGTAAGGGACTTTTGCATTTTGTAGACACATATAAACTCTTAGGTCTGGAACGAATCATTGTTCGAGATCTAGAGTTTCTGTCATTGCTTGTTGTAAAATTTTCTTGTGCATTGGGTGACTTTGAGCCCTCTCGACTACGCAGCCAGTTGCTAACTTGGCTGTCAGAATTGGTGGAAGAAGGAATTGGGGAATTTTTGGATATAGTGATTAATTTATCTACATATCGAGATGCTGGATCACTATCAGGATTCTGGGTACTTGGAAAAGATTTTGTCTGTGCAGCTGGTGGGGCTGAAGTTGGTCTGCATCGTGCAATCCGACGCCATTCCAGAGTGTGCAGTCGAGAATCAACCATGCTCACCATTCTCTTCTCTGGACGAAACCTAAATGGAACTATCTTATTTAGGTGATGGCTGTAGTCAGATAATATCATGTCATAAGCATGACTGACATCACGGAATGTCATTACATTATCGATGTTGATTTCTCGGCCATCTAACTTATGAAGATGGTGGAGCAGCTCAGCTTGGAGAAAATTTCTAAATATAGGAAATCGAGCAGATATCATCATGACTGGATCAAGAGCTTTACCGGCTTTAAGTCTCTTTTGGCACATTTCTCTTGCTTGAAGATCACTCTCCCAGTTAAGACAAAGAGACCACACTCTATGATGGGTGATTAACCGGGCGCAACTATTATCATTTCTCAGGTATTGACCCAATTCCTGTAGCACAAAGGGAGTACCTAAAAGATCTGCATGAATGCCAGTAGCAATTCTGTCGAACTTGCATTGCAGAGGTAAAGGAAAACGTTTTACATCCTTGAGATTTGCTCTTACGAAATTTATAGATATCTGATTCGATTTTAGAAGTTTTTGACTGGATATATTAAAAACCTGAGTGAGAAATTTTAGGTACATCTCTAGAACATTACTCTCTCTCTTTGTATGCCTTGATATTAGAACAAAATCCCAATCTTGAAATATCATGTCAATGCCATGAGGAGCGTATATCATGTCATCCTCTGAAGATACAGCTTTTATCCATTCTGTCTCTTCAGACCATTTTGGATTAACGTCATCATACTTGTCCAGATGAGCTCTCTTAAGTGGACTGAAACAGGCCAGAGTCACATTTGGAAAATGTCCACCTCTCTGTTTTTTTAGAGATCCTCTTTTTATCCAGTCTGATATTGCCTTCTGGTGTTCCTTTGGACAGGATCTTACAAATCGACTGAGGACGTCTTTAACCACTTTCCCAGATATCTTTAGAGAGCGGATCTTTTCAAGTTTTTGCATGGCAGCAGGATCATTAGCAAAACTCATCCAACCACTCCATACTGATTGTATAAGGGAATAGCTGCTAGCATCAACATGTACCTGGAGCAGTTCATATTATTATTAGACATCTGCAGGAGTAGGAAACGCCTTAAAAGACTGTTCTATATCAAGGAGCTTTGAAGATATATTAAGATTCTTTATTAATTAACCATTAGCGATAATGAAATTTATCTGAAGCCTTTGGAAGGTTATGCTGTGTTATTATTTGTAATACTATATAGGCTTTGTCAAAGTATTCTTAATATTTCTTTAGTGTGGTTTTCATGAGGAGCAAATACCTATAAATGTGTACATATAATAAGAAAGTACTTGTATATAAAAAAAAATCTAAATAGCATAATGTAAAAAGGTAAGATTAACTTTCATGATGAAAAATGCATTATGGAAGTTTACATTTTATTCATTTATATTTTTATTATTTTTTTCAGACAGTTAGCTAGGTAGTTATTAACCATTTAGTTCTACTCACCTGGTTCCTCATCTCGTGTAGAAAGGATTTGTGTGTCATATTTAAAAGGTTGTGCAGAGTATTACAGAGCAAGGCGTGGGTTTCCATGTCCAAACACAATGAGTAAAATATCATCACTACCTGCAAATTGTAATTTCACTTCAATGAAAGATTTTTTGAAGGAAACTTCATGTTTTAAAAATGTTAATTTTGTTTAATGTTATTAGCTTCATAAATTTTTATTTCTTATTCATAAGAGATCAGTCCTCCGTTTAGTCCAAAATTAAAATTATCATTTGAAAACTTCCTGAAATCCTACTTCACCAGTAGTATTTTGTTTCAAAACTTACTTTAAACGTAAGGTCAGTAAGGGAACAGTATTTCAGATAAGGGAAAAACTTACTTCCTCCATAGAAAATCATGACTAAGATTACACTTCCCTTACGAAATCAGGATGAAGACTACTTTTTCCCTACAAAATCATAGTTAAGACTATTCTTACTCCTGCAAAATAGTGGCAAAGACTTTATTTTATAAGTGTGGCACTGGAACAGGCAGAAAATTACCCTCAGCAGGCCGGGTACGAAGAAAACATTAAGACGAAGAAAAAGTAGAAGATTAAGGACAAGGCAGAAATAGGGAAGTGATGCACAGTAGGAAAAGGACAGGCTGAAAGAATAGTCGAATACTAATGACTTAAAGATATGTCAGGATTAGGCCCAGAGATGACGATAGATCCACTTTTTGAAGGAAGATAGACTATAAGAATTATGAAAGGCAGAAGAAGGCAGAGAGTTTCAGAGTCTGGTGGTGGATGGGGAGAAGCAGTCACTGCAACGACCAGTCCCCGAGCTACAAACACCACACAGTACTTGTGAGACAAGGCTGCTTGGCGAGTGCTATGGCTCTAGCATTGGGGGACGGATGCAGCTCGCGAACTCATCAGAGCAGCGATGAAAGTAGTAGCCATAGAAAAGAGGAAGGGATGATACCATACAGCAAAGAGAAAGAGAACCCAGATTGAGAGTGAGAGAAGGGCCTTTGATGAGTCTGACTGCCTTAGATCCAACCCTTTCAAGGAGTTAGCATAAGAAGAGGCACCCAAGATGTGTGAGCATTATTCTAACCAGGGACGGATAAAACCTCTATAGATTTTAAGTAACTGTGAACAGGAAAAGTAATGGCAAAAACGAAACAAATCCCCAGGTTTTTTGGTTGCAGATTTAGAAATTTAGATTATGTGATGCCTTCAAGAAAAGCTAGAGGCTATCTGGATCCACATATGTTAATAGAATTAAGAGGGTAAATCTCGTTAGTTTAGAAGACAATAGGGCTATCAGTAGAAGAAGAAGATAAAGAAATAACCAGAAACTATGTCTTGGAGGCATTAAATATATCTAAATTTCGGATGCCTCACTCAGATACCCTCTGCAAATAGGAAAAGAGAGTACAAGAAAGAGTGATACGAGACTGATTACGAGCAGGAGATGTAGGTTGTGAAGAAAAGGCAGAAAAAAAATGAAGGCGTGAAGAAGAGAGGAGATGAAGACTGAAGAAGAATGTTAATGAAGAGAGGGAACAGAGTAGGTGAAAGAACAGAGCCCTGTGAAACATCACTGGTAACAGGGAAGGAGGTAGATGTTGCATGGTCGACAACCACAGAAATAATACGGTCAGAAAAAATAGAAAATCAGAGAGCAGAGAAAAGGGGGTAATTCAATAAGCAGTGAGTTTGGCCAACAAAACCTTGTGTCAGACTCTGTCAAAAGTCTTATAGATATCAAGAGCGACAATAATGGATTCTCCATAGTTCCTCACAGGAGATGACCATGGTTAAAACTACTTTTTCCTCTCTACTAAATCATAGTTAAGACTACCTTTCCACCCTATAGAATCATGGTTAAGACTGCCTATCCCCCCAAAAATCATAGTCAAGACTATTGTACCTTTTCTGCATGTGATTGTAGGGCAGTTTGGTCTTGGAGTGGCGCTGGAGCGTCAGGTAGCATAAGGATATATAAAATTAGCAGATCACGAGCTAATATGTGAGGACTGGAATCAATTAGAGTTATATCTATGTTCTGTTGAAAAAAATAAGAATCTATTATTAGATCACGGGCAAGTATTTGAGGACTGAAGTCCATTAGCTTAATCTCTTTCTTGTTTGCTAATGGAGAAAGGGAACAATAATAGTATGCATATAAGACATTAATTTTTAAGAACACTCTTTTTCTATGTGTGTAATTGATTACAAATTCCTTCTCTTTTTGTTTGTCATAGTTAAATTCATATTGAATATGAGAATCTAAACTCACTAGAAGTA
>JAXCGZ010012347.1:22500-30197 GCA_037179515.1 Halocaridina rubra | reverse complement strand
GGAGAAAACTCTTCTCAATTACTGTTTCATATTCTCTTTGCTTTTCTAACGGCGCCTTGGTCCTTTTCTTTGCTCTGTCTGCTGGTAAGGTAAAATAGAGGGGTCTGTTGCTACAGAACATGCAATTACTGCCTGTGTTGCATGTGTTACCTGCAAGAGACCGTGGAAGAGACTTAACTCGGATGGGGTTTTTTTCATTTACATTTGCCTGTTTTCTTACAGGTAATACTCATTTTCTGCTAATTCTGCAGTAAAAGAAGGTAATTCTCATTTTCTGCTATTTCTGAAGTAAAAGAAGGTCATTCTCATTTTTTGCTAATTCTGAAGTAAAAGAAAGCAATTCTCATTTTCTGCTAATTCTGAAGTAAAAGATACTTTTCCAGTTGATACAAAGTTAATACATTTAAATTACTCATTTTCAGTTCATAATTTTTAGCTTTGATCTTCGGCAATCCATCTTCACCTTAGATCACATGAGAGTTAGCTAATAACTAGAAAGTAGAGATATATTTGTACAGTTGTTAGCAACAGTAGAGAATAGGGGGGCATTTATCCCCCCGTTTTTACTGTTCCTACAATACTGTAAATGTAGCACAGATTATATTCTGACTTGTCAACTGTACTTGTTACTACTATAGATATTCAATGACCATCTTTCACATCCTGGTCATTGGATATCTATAGTAGTAACAAGTACAGTTGACAAGTCAGAATATAATCTGTGCTACAATTACAGTATTGTAGGAGCAGTAAAAAGGGGAGATAAATGCCCCCCAAATTCTCTACTGTTGCTAACAACTGTACAAATATATCTTTTTTTACTTCTAGTTAACAGCTATCATATGATCTAAGGAGAAGATGGATTGCCGAAGATCAAAGCTAAAAATTATGAACTGAAAATGAGTAATTTAAATGTATTCACTTTGTATCAACTGGAAGAGAATCTTCTACTTCAGAATTAGCAGAAAATGAGAATTACCTGCTTCGACATGTGACTCCTGCTTTTATTGTCAATATCATTACAAAAATCTACTACTAGTTATTTTTACTCTGTTAATTATTACTTGTATGGTAGTGATAAGATAGTACAACAAATATAATACAGTACACACGAATGTAATAGACTTCAATTCTCAACCAAGTAATGATCTAATGATTATACTACTACTAATAATAATAATAATAATAATAATAATAATAATAATACTTTATTTCCAACATACATTGGGTATTCGAATATGGGTGTACAATTAAAATTTACAAGTAAAATCTTCCTTTAAGAGTAACTTCTTAAGATTATATTTAAAAGTATACACTGAACCAGCATTTTTTAGTTCTCTGGGAAGCTGATTATATAAATGAGGTCCACGAATGTTTATATCTCTTGAGCCAATATCAGTTTTAGACCTTCGTACTAATAAATCTTCCCCTTGACGGGTAGTTAACCCGGTAACTGAGCTTACTGTAGAAAAATTATACAAGCAATCAGGAATATTGTTTCTTAGTATATTAAAAACAAAGGTACATATATCAAAACATATTTATCTCTAATCTTTATCCATTCTAGATCTTTTAAAACAGGAGAGATGTGCTCGTATTTTCTTACATTGCCAACAGCCACTCGTGCTGCAAAGTTTTGTAACTTTTGTATTCTTTGTAATTGAGTCTTATTTGTACATCCCCAAACTTTGAGACAGTAATTAATTAAACTCATAGCTAAGGACTGGACAATTATTATACGAGTTGATGTTTCAAATGAGTCTTTTGCCCTATTTAGATATATTAGAGTACCCATTACTTTTTTATAAATTTCATCTATATGCATTTCAAAATTCATGTAACGGTCAAAATAGACACCTAGGTTCTTTACCGAGTTCATTGGCTTAATGATATTACCGTTAAAATTTATATGAAGATTGTCATCAACTTCTGATAATAATTGTCTGGATCCGATAAGAATAGATTGGGTTTTAGTTTCATTAAGTAACAGACCATTTTTTAGAAAGTAACGTTTAGCCATATACAAAATTTCTTCTGCTCTACGAATAATATTTTCTAAATCATTAATTTCTCCTTCAATTAAGATTTGAGTATCGTCAGCATATTGAATGACATAACAGTTAGGTAAATATTTTACTAGATCGTTTACATATATTAGAAAAAGTATAGGTCCTAGGATCGATCCCTGAGGGACCCCAAACAATACCTTCTTGGAACTTGAAACTGTATCTTTTATTCTGACTGACTGGTAGCGGTTTTTTAAATAGTTCTCGAACCAGCTTGGGTCAATGTTCATTTTTTTGCATTTTTCTAATAATATACTATGTTTTACACTATCAAAAGCTTTAGAAAGATCGAGTAGTAGTAGCAATGATATTTTCTTATTATCTATATTTTTGTATATTTCATCTGATATTTTCAATAAGGCAGTTTCAGTTGATAATTTTGGCCTGAAACCGTGTTGACTTTTTGCAATAAGTTTATTTTTTTTCAAGAAACTCACTTAACTGATTTGCAACAATCTTTTCAAGTATCTTTGATAAAATTGGTAGTAAAGAGATTGGTCTATAGTTAGAGACGTCGTCAGGATTTCCATTTTTTAAAACCAGGAATTACATGGGGATTTTTCCATAAATCTGGGTAGATATTGGTAACTATGGAAGTATTGATTATTACCGTCAGATAATAAGCTATTACAAATAATGAATCTCTAATAAAACGAAAACAAATTCCATCTGATCCATATGCATTAGAGTCTTTCAGATTTTTTTATTACTAAGATTACTGTATTACAATCTACTGTAGTAGGGTTAAAGACATCAGTACTTCTATTGAATGCACTATGTTCTTCCAAATTTACATTATTATTATTATTGCTACCATCATCACTATTATCATTACCATTACTACCACCATCATTATTATTTACACCATTATCAACATTTCTATTATTATTACTACTACCATCATCATTATTATTACCACCATTACTATTATTGATTTCATTTATTATTTCTTTTTTTGTTTTTTCAAAGGTTTTTTTCCCCACTTCAGCGAAAAAATTATTGAACTCTTCTGCTTTAGCACTTACATCTACCTCATCGGGTATAATTGATATGTTACTACTTTTATTACAGTTATTGGAAAGCATGGTTTTAGCAATTTTCCATGTATCAGAGATATTGCCTTTAGCGTTTTGAAATTCATTTTTGTAATACTGTTTCTTACTGTTACTTAATAATGATTTTACTTGTTTCTTATGCTCTGTAAACTTTTCTCTTAAAGGGATATTATCTCTTTGTAGTTTTACTTCATTTTGTAGTTTGTCTCTTTCTTTCATAATGTTTTTTATGTCATCTGTTATCCAAGGAGCGGGGGGACGAAATATTTCTCTTGTCACGAGTGGTGCACATCGATCTATACATGATGATAAGACACTGGTTAAAATTCTTACTTGTTTATTTATATTATCGGTATATAGAATTTCATTTAATTTATGTACTTCATTCATAAGTAAACTACAAAGTAATTCTTGTGAATATTTCTTAAGCATCTGAATGTTTTAAAGATTGGTTGTCTCTTTGGTTTGCGAATATTTAGGGACGTTACAATTTCCTCGTGGTCTGCTATAGGGCTTGGCATTACGTCACACTTAGTTATCATATGTTTGGAGTTTGTTATTACTAGATCGATTTGGGAAACTGAAGTGGGAGTGATTCTAGTTGGTTTATTTATAATCTGTTCTAGATTTAAATTCTTAATAAGTCTACTCATTTTATTTTCTCTTTTTAGTTGATCATCATTAAAATCGCCATATATAAAAACTGGTTTGTTTTTTAAAATTATCTCCTTAAAAAACGTCCAAAATATAGCTAAAGGAGGTTACCGAGGCTTTGGGGTGGCGGTACACGCAGCCTATGATAATAGAAGGAAACTTTTTATGTTGGACAGAGATCCATTTATCTTCCACTCCTTCGTGCTTCTCAGTTTCAAGATTTAGTTCAGTGGCCTTCAAATAATTTTTAACATATAAACATACACCTCCACCTCTACCACTGTCATAGCGATAAATATTATATGAAGGAATATTAATAAATGCATTATTAATTGACGGATACAGCCATGATTCGCTAATGCAAAGAACATCAATATTTTCTTGTACAAGCTTATGTTCAATTTCTAGTATATGGGATAACAGGGATTGTGCATTTATATGTACGACAGATAATCTATCATTATATTTACAAGTAACTTTCACATCGACAGCAGTAACAGCAACAGCAGGAGACGAGGTATTACCATGTTTCATTGGGGTGGTATCCATAGTCATAGTTGTAGTTTCGACTGTATGATTCTGCTGGGAATTCATCATTGTAGTGTGTTCTGGGGTTAGCCCATGGATCCTGGTGTCTGTACCTGCCGTTGGATGTGTAATGCTGGTTGAGTACGTGCCGTGGTATGATCGGGCCTTCCCAAAGTTTGTATGCCTAGGTGAGTGTCTAGGGTTGTAAGAGCCATCACTCCAGGAGAAGTCTCTTGTGCTTGGACGGCGATAAGAGAGGTTTGTATCGTGTCTCTTTCTGTAGTCTCGCATATAGGGGATTGTTCCATTTGCTCTTTGCTGTTTATTTTGGTATGACCATTGTTTGCTCCCACGAAATGGCTGGACACTTGTGCCTGTAGGCCATTGATTCAGTTTGTAAGGCACATATTCAAATCCTTTCGATATCGTTATTGCGAAGGAAACCCAGTTTGGTGTGCGATAAAGCTCCTTAATCAAGACTTCTTCAGAAGGAATGCCTTGATTTGTCAGTGTATTACGTATCTCTCTCTCAAAGGGGTTGCCAGGAATGCGAATATATATTTGAGCTGTAACCCTTGCACTTGCATTATTTGGCAACTGTGGCTGTGGGGAGAGGACTTCGATGGAATGTTTAGAGTAGAGATTGCTGCTATTTTGTCTTTTCTGTTTTCTTCATTGTTTCGCAGTCTATTGCTGGGTTGGTTATTTGTGCTGGAAGATATAATTTGGGTGTCCTGGTTAGTGACAGTTGCTGTGTTGTTAGGAGTAGTGGAGATTGACTCTATATCTTCTTCGCTGTTTTGCAACTCTTTACCAGGTTGGTTGTTTGTGCTGGGAAGAATCTTGTTCTGGTTAGTGCCTGTTGTTGCGTTGTTAGGAGTATGGGAAAGGACGTTGTTGTTTCATCACTATTTTGTAACCTGTTACTGATTTGATTATTTATGCTAGATGGTGTATTCAGGTTGTCTTGATGGCTATCACTTTTATCTGGATCTACTTCTTCTTCACTACCACTGTCACATTCATCACTCAATGCACTGAAGAAATTGTGAGTAGAGACAGAAAACCTAGCTTGCCGAACCTGAGGGTTCTACTACTACTACTACTATTACTACTGTTGCTAATCCTACTACTACTATTACAGTTAGTACTACTAATTCTAACTATACAGTTGATACTGTTCTTGATGCTAGGGGCCTTTCGAAATATTGTTATTGTTTTTATAGCAATTCATTGTCATACATTACAAATATAACACCATTAATTCACAATATTTAAGGATCGCTGTTCTCGAAACTCCCTAGAGTTGCTACTTTGGTTTCGTTTATATCTCCTACTGAAGCTGTTCCTTTTCCAAATTATGTTACTGATGGGAAAATGCCTACTCCTGCTGGCGTTCCAGCTCAAAAGCTTGTTACTACTTGGATAAAGGCTCCTTTTGCTATTATTCCCTTTCCGAAATATCTACGCCAGCTATTACTCCGTTTCCGTATTCTATTCTATGACCGTCGTAGGACGAACAACAGCGAAAGCATTTGCCAAGAATGTCAAAGAATAGCCTCACCGTATTCCCTGCGTGTCGTAAAAGGCGACAAAGTGGACGGGGCGGGAGGACTGGGAATCCCCCCCTTGTATAATTCTCCTGTGAGGCTCATAGAAGAGGAAGAGTAGAGGGACTGCTCCCATACTGTGTCTTCTTTGATGTCGGCTAAGGGAAACAGCCTCGGTATGTGTGTGTGTGTGTGTATTACTGCTCGGATAAAGACTGCTCCTACTTCAAAATATTTCTTAACTCTTCCGTTTCCGAGTTTTGTTACTACTCAAATGCCAGGAGGTTTTCCCGATCAGAGGATTAGTAGTCTTTCGTTTCCTAATACTATTCCTGCTCACATAATTCTTCCTTTTGCTATTTTTCTTTTCCTAATACTATTCCTGCTCACATAATTCCTATATTTGCTACTGTTCCGTTTCCTAATACTATTCCTGCTCACATAATCCTATATTTGCTACTGTTCCGTTTCCTAATACTATTCCTGCTCACACAATTCTTCCTTTTGCTACTCTTCCGTTCCTAATACTATTCCTGCTCACATAATTCCTATATTTGCTACTGTTCCGTTTCCAATTGCTGTTACTGCTCACATATTTCTTCCTCTTGCTACTCTTCCGTTTCCTAATACTATTCCTGCTCACATAATTCCTATATTTGCTACTGTTCCGTTTCCAATTGCTGTTACTGCTCACATAATGCCTACTCCTGCTCATGTTCCGGTTCTGAGCTTGTTACTTTCTTTTTGCTCTTTCAACGAAAACGGTACATTTCCAGGAGATATGCTACGGTGCTTTTAATTGCCACATTAAATTCAACTAATTTGCTTCCTAGTAAATTGCCTGGGCTTTATTACTGCTGTTAATTGCACTTTGTATGTATGTATGTATGTATGCATACATGTATGTATGTATGTGTATGTATGTATATGCGTAAGTGCATATATGTATGTATGTATGTATGTATATCTAAATCTTTTTGCCTATGTGTAAGTACTTTAAATATGTATGAAATCAGAATGTGTGTGTATTTACCTAATTGTGTTCACTGGAAATAGTCTTATGTTCGTAACTCCTCGTTTCCTGGTAAGTTTTTTTTGTTCTCACCAACACTTATCGTATCTTTCCTTAAAACTATAACTGCATTTACCCCTTCTTCGCTTAGTGAAGTCCAATTATAAGATATTCTTACACAAAACAGAATTTCCGAACATGCAGAAAAGTCCTTTCAAAGCTTCAAACTTGACCTCTGATTCTAAAACCAACTATATCAAAGTACTGCTCCTTATAATCCCTGTCAAAACCATAGATGGACTTAAAAGTCGTTACTATATCCTCCTCTTTTTTCTATCTTCCAGTGGTGGTGGACCAAACTCCTTTAGCCTTTTCATAACAAACACTATGTAGCTATATCATCAGCTTCGTAGCCTGTCTAAACATTCTCCACTTTAATATTTTATCAAGTGCAGATTCCAGAAGGGTGCTGCATATTCATGCTTAGGCCCCATGACATGACTATGACACAAGTCATAGCATTGTCAGTATTTCTAAACATTTTCATGACCATATGCCTGAAAGCCACCCTTATGTTAGCACAGAGATCATGGGCTGCTATTACTATGCCAATTATATGCATTCCCGGGGGCAAATCTGCCAATACATCTACTCCTAGATCTCTTCCACTGCCAGAACTGGAATATCCTCTCTTGCAAATGGCTACCTAAATATGGGCCTTCTTGTCCCCATGTCATTCTTATTACATTCTAAAGTATTGCATCTCATACGCCATTTGTCTAACCACTCACTATCCAATTTATCCTTTAGATCAATACCACTACGAGTGACC
>JAXCGZ010012347.1:0-15000 GCA_037179515.1 Halocaridina rubra | reverse complement strand
AATCCATATGGAGATAAAGGAACATGAGCCAGTAATGAAGACACCTTTCAACGACAATGAATCACGTAAAGAAGAGTCACGTAAAGAAGAGTAACCCCCAGACCTCCAAGTAAAGTTAAATAATCCCTTAAACTGCTTGGATAGGTTAGGTTAGGTTTGGTTATTTTTCTATACAAGATCCGTAAATTCATATTTCAGCTATTCTACGCCTGATTAAATGCCCAAAATGAGACTTGCATATCAAAAACCTTGGCAGTGACAAGAATAAAAGATATAGTGCCGTTCCTGATACGATAGTCCCTGCCAACTCAACAAACAGAGTGAATAGACTTTTAGAAGTGTAGAGTCAATAGTGGAATAGTACCTTCAAGCATTTGAGCACTGATAAAGTTGAATGAACCATTAAAAATCCTTAAAGGTATAACTGCGATTCAGAATTAGCCTTACATTCAAAAACTTAAAAATTTAAATAAATCTAATTTCAGATCAAATGAGTTCAAGGAGTTAAATATTAGACTCAACCCACTACAGTCAGTGTTACAAGAAACCTGAATTTTCACAATCATTTAATGTTGAGACTACGACTCTAAGTAGACTGGTCACGACACGACGACTCTTACAGAGTGAATATGACTTTCTATAAAAGTAGTGCGAAAGAGTAGTGGTACAAAAGGCTACAGAGTGTATGGGTTGGCGACACTACAGAATAAAGAACAAAAGAGAGAGAGAGAGAGAGAGAGAGAGAGAGAGAGAGAGAGAGAGAGAGAGAGAGAGAGAGAGAGAGAGAGAGAGAGAGAAATACCATTATTTTCTCCACGTGGTCAAAACAAAATAGGTCACCCTTTAGAAGTGCTAAAAAGAGATAGAAAAAAGACTTTTGGGGACAAAAATACTGTAGAAATTGAGAACTCCCACGCTTTGGTTACATCTGAATACCCGCTAACGGTGAGAAACAAAGGCCTATTCGGAGGAACCTCTAAAAATAAAAATACTCTACAACAGAGCCAAAGAAAAAGTCCCGGCGGGTTCACACGAGACAATCTCAATAGCCGACATTTAGATATATGGTTTAGACGTAGCTGTAGTTCTTTGTTGTCACCCCCATATTTGGGGGTGGATGCAGACAGGTTGGAGATGGGGATATGAGGCTGGATGCATGGACTGCGGATCTGTCACTTTCTGGGTCGAGTGCTCTACCCACGTATAAGTAGTATTTACTTATATTTTACTTATTAACCTTTGAGCATCATGCAATTATGAATAGTTCCAAAAATTCTATAAATACCTACATAACCTCATAAAGCTCTTATAATGAAGATAAATTCAAAATACCAAACAAAAACTCTGTGAACAAGTCAGAATTTTTCATATGAAAAAGATGAATAACACATAAAACACCTTAAAAGGTTAGATAACTAAGAAAACACCTTGTAAAGATGAATAATACCACACAAAAGAAATAAAAATCACTCTCTTATTATAAAAAAGACTATTCACATAAACATCTTGTAAATTCAGATAACTTCAAATCACACAGCAAAGTTGAATAATCTCAGATATCATATACAAATTCTGCACAGAAGCCAAAATTTCAAAGTAGAAACATGGACTTAGAGAAATAATACCTTGTATATATTAGTAACCCCTTGAAATATAACATAAGGTAGTCACCGTGGCTCAAGCGGTAGCGTCCGCGACTATGCGGCGTCAGGTCGAGGGTTCGCGCCCCGTCACAGTCTGAGGTTAGCAAGGGCATGCACTCAAGGTAACAATTACATCTGCCAAAACAAGTCCCTTGCCAGAAGGCAACAGTCCTAGCCCTTGGTAGAAAAGGGTGTCTGTGGCGTAAAGCCGGAACAAACAAACCTTGAAATATAACGTATAGTTAAATAATCCCCCAAAAACAATAGATGAATAAATAACCCCCCCTAAAAAACAATAAAAATGAGTGCCTCCAAATGCCAAAGAATCAAAAACAAAACAAAAACTGTATACATGTCTGAATAATAAGTCACGGTCTGAGGTTAGCAATGGCATGCACTCAGGGTAACGATTACATCTGCCAAAACAAGTCCTTCGCAAGAAGGCAACCGTCCTAGCCCTTGGTAGAAAAGGGAGTCCGTGACGTGAAACTGGAACAAACAGGGAGATTTAAAAATGGCACCTTGTAAAGATATACATAACCCCCATCATAAACATTGTAATGTTGAATAACCCCCCCCCCCCTAAAATGACTGTAAAGATGAAGTTACAACTTGACTTAAAAAAAGAAATTTTGCATTTATGAGAAACTATAAGTATAAAAAAAAGAAACTTGGAAAGATGATACTTTGCGAAGATGAATAAATTACTGAATAGCAGAGAACAATTTGTAAAGATGCATAATCTCCCCCCCAAAAAAAAAAAATACTTTGTAATGAAAACAAACCAAAAACAAATGTCAACACTGAAAAAAATATTTTATTTGTATATATACTATGCATTATTTTTTTCATATTTACTAAATGCTTGTAAGGAGCAAAAAAAAAAAAAAAAAAAAAAAAAAACTTGATGGTTTTTGTATTGACTCAATCAACAATTGGGGGGGGGGAAATGTTTAAAACTCCTGCTATAAAAAAATAACTTCCATCATTGATAACTCGCCTGCTGAAGCGTCAACATCTGCCATCAATCAACATTGATTAATGATTAGAGGAAAGTTCTATTAACAAATAGAATGGAATTCTTTAGAAGGAATTACGTAATTTAATATAATGGAGTGCACGAGACGTGAAAATTTGCCTTTCTAATCTAAAGGTATTTGTATACATAAAATATTACCACATTCATGAAGAGTAAGGTACAGTTCTTCCATTTAATTCGGTGACCAGTGGTTTTAAGAAGCTGATATATCCCCGATGGTCACACAAACACAGGTTGAGGCAGCATGCGGCCCGCGGGCCTCAGGTTGCCCATACCGGGTTTATATATTAAGTAAATTTGATCAGTGCATAAATAGCTCTTTTAATAGTTAGAACTATTAAAAGAGCTAACTTGAAAATAACTGTAGTCTGTTTGTTTGAAGTTTTAGGTGTCACTATTAATCCCCAGTATGGGGGTGGACATATGGGGGAAATGGGCAACATGGAGACGATTGATCGGCTTTGGAAACGGGAGAAAGCGAATTGATGATGATGACGATGGGGGTGGACACAGACAGGTTGAAGTTGGGGGATTAGGGATGAATGGCCTTCCAAATGCCCCGCGGTGGGCCCGATCGCAGGTTTGTCACTACCCGAGTAGAGTTATTTAACCACTGCGCTACCGCGGTCCCCCTACAAACTACTGTAGCACTGTGTACTGTACGCAGACAACTGTGCAAAGAAAACAAGCTACAGTAAATAGGTGACCATTTTTATTTGCCTAGAATAAAAAACAAACATTTCCAAGATTTTTCATTTTCTGACATACAAACGAAAAGTACCACAAAAATATCTTACTGTTTACACACTATGGAAGTTTAGTACGTGCAACGTTAACATTTCCTATACCCGTAACAACAACGTTTTACATCTCCTACTATCCCTTCACATCTGACTGGTCACAACATTCCTCATCTCTGATTCTCTTTTTCTCCATTTTTTTTTTTTTAGTGCCCGGGTCCGATGAGGGCATTTTTCTTTGTCCGTTCCGGTGTCACACTCAAAATAACACCTGTTGGCTAATATCCTAAATAAAAGTACAGATTTACGTTTTGCAGAGAAGTACCTCAAGTAGTGTAGTCGCCGTGGCTCAAGCGGTAGCGTCGCCGACTCTGAGGCGTCAGGTCGAGGGTTCGCGCCCCGTCACGGTCTGAGGTTAGCAAGGGCATGCACTCAGCGTAAGGATTACATCTGCCAAAACAAGTCCTTCGCAAGAAGGCAGCCGTCCTAGCCCTTGGTAGATAAGGGAGTCCGTGACGTAAAACCGGAACAGAGAAGTACCTCAAGCATTAAGAAATAAATCTGATAGAATTTCCTTTCTTTTATTTTAATTATACGAACATTTCTCAGGTTTCTTGTTGAAATAAAACGCAGTTTTTTTCCTGTTTACGCACTGCTCAGGTTTCATAAGTGGCATACTGGCAACATGAGGTCACTGCTGGAACAATGCCTCAGCACAAATTGGGTTTAAAGCAGATAAATAAAGCATTTAGTCTTACTACTATGAAATACACGGCAGCACTGCGACTTTTTGCAGAATCACTCCCCAGCTCTCTTGTGTTGTGCAATAAGGGTTATAGGTCTCTAATGAAAGGCAGAGGCAAGGGACAGGGATACCACAGGGCCCTACTATATAGCCGGGCCTTAAACTTTTCTCCAATCACGTAGACCCATTGATCTCCAGGCAATGACTGAATAATCAGGCAGATCTATATGAAATCATTGACCCCCAAGTAAACTGTCCGAATTAATCAGTAACGACATTAGACTGTGAGAGCTAATCCAACCCAGGACCAGGATCGAACGTGGGGCAGATGCTACTACTACGCCAAAATGTCACTGAATACAAACGAAAAGTACCTAAACACATTTGTTTTTACTGTTGGTAAAAGAAACTGTGCACCAGATCACTGCTGGAACAAAAAACCATAACATATTTTGGCTGTAAACAAATAGAATTACGCGAAGTCCAATTCTTAATACTGAAACACTGTACTCCTTGCAGATGAGTGTTACGAAAATAGTATACAGAAATGCTGCAAGCTCTTTCTTTTGCCATATATAAACGAAACTCTTATATAAACAAAGCGCCCAGACCTCAGCTTCATTGTGTTGTTAAATCCATACGAAAAGTACCACAAACACATTTTCTCTTCATCGTATTAAGACACTTACAGGGACTGGGCTTCGGAGGGGGACGAGACCCCCCACTTTTAATTACTGAGGCGCGTCGAGTTCATACGCTTTCTTGCTTCCCCCCCCCCCCGGCTGGTGAACTACCACAAAACACATTATGTGATAAACAAAAGACGTAGATAATTTAATGGCCACGTTCACAGGATGTTGGGAATTACAAGTGCAAGAGTTACGTTATTAGCTATAGGTGCGTAGGGCTAAGCTAAGAGAAAGAAGGGGAGCGTGAAGAGCAGGTGTACTGTCTGTACCTATGGCGAATGCTTGTCACCCTGCTTGGCTACCCACCAAAGCCATAGAGTGAAGAATAAAATACAATAAATCTTCCACGAAACTACTGGACCATATTATCTTCCCTTCAACAGGCCTGAACAATGTGTACAGTAATTAGCTATCAAAATAGTCCAGTGAATGCTTGTCACGTTAAAGCAATAGGGTTAAGGAGACACAAAAAATCTTCCAGAGAACTACTGGACCATATTATCTACCCTACAACAAGTCTGAAAAATATGGACATTCATTGATTTTTTTAGTATTATGAAAGAAATCAATAAATGGAATAGAAAATAGGTATATTTTCCGTTCAACAAGTGTGAACAATGTGTTCATTAATGAATTTCTTAATATACTGTCAAATAATAAAAGAAAAGGAACAGAGAAAATAATAATATTTTCTGCTCACAGGCTTGACAAATAAATATATATATATATATATATATATATATATATATATATATATATATATATATATATATATATATATATATATATATATATATATATATATATTAGAAATTTGAGATATATTGTCAGATAAACGAGAAAAAGAGGAAAGAAATTATACTATTTTCCATTTAACAGGCCAGATCGATGTGACAACTGATTAATTTCTAAATTACTGTCAAAGAATACAAGAAAAGGAAAGAAAATGAAAACATTTCAGCTATTATTAGCATCATCATTATAACCGCTAAATTATCAATAATACTACCAGTAGCAGTAGGAGTAGTAGCAGTAGTAGCAATAGCAACTGAAGTGTTAGCAATAATATTTATGTTCACAGCAAAGGTAGAGGTATCAAAACTCGACCTTGTTCTTATATTTTCTCTCACATTTCCTTCCCTTAAGGTCAAAAAGTGTGAATGTTTTTATTTTCCTAATTCAACACAAAAGACTATTAATTTACGTGATTATCGAGTAATTACCATAACGATGGGAAAAGTGCCACCGCAGCAATTTCTTTATTTTCCATTAATACCGCATTTATTCATTGCAAGTAGTAAATGTGAGTACATTATGAACCTAAGGTTAGGCTGCCTTAACAGGGTCATTTCAATTTGCCACAATATTAGTCCTTATAACTCTGATACTTAAATATCATAACTGCGTACTATGACGCTGTGTAACGTGAGTTTACCATATATAGTGTGTATTTCTCCTTATGCTATGACTTCATAAAAGAGGTTTTTGCTTACATTTTCTGTGACATTGCTCCAAGATGGAGACTAAAACAATCTCAATTATTTCCACAAAGATCTTTGCAAAATCTGCAATATTTGTACTCATGGAACAGATACTTAAAAGTCAAAATTGCATACAACGTTACGGGTATTCCAATAATAAAGATAATCCTTCCCAGTCTCCAATAAAAAAAGATAATCTTTCTCAGTGCCCAACAGTAAAGATCATCCTTCCCAGTGTCCAGTAATTGATAGTCCCTCCCAATGTCCCAATAATAACCAAAATCTCTCACGGCGTCCACGTGAGACTTGCGTCACAAGTCGCATGTGGCACATGGGACGTGTCACGCCACTTCTGTGTGAAAGGTTTTATATATTTCAGGATGTTCGTTTTCAAATGGCGTGACACGTGGCATGCCACGTGCGACGAGCCACTTTGGTGTGAAAGCGGCTTAAGAGAAGTGAAACATTATAGTCTAAGAATATGCGCCTCCAATTACAGTATTGGCCTGGATTCGGTTTTACGTCACGAACTCTCTTTTCTACTAAGGGCTAGGACGGTTACCTTCTTACGAAGGACTTGTTTTTGGCAGATGTAATCTATAGAGTTTATTTGGATGAACATTTTCAGAGAACTTAAAAAAAAAATCTGACGTTGACTTTCACTTCATTTAACCCCCACCAAAATTCCAAATACTGGTAATTTTTCATAGATATTACAAAGATGGTTCCTGTTATATTAGGCTTATAATTTGCGCGACGGGTGGCAGAAGTGGCTGATTGGTGACGCTCGCAACTTTGATTTTTCACGTCTTGGGTTCGAGGTCAGCCATGATTTGAGATTAGCAAGGACATTCACTCAGGGTAGCGGTCGCTTTTGCCAAATCCGAAGTTCCTCGCAAGAAGGCACTGTCCTAGACCATAAAACCGACCACAGCAATTGCGTCGAGAATTTAAATTTAAGTTTTCCCCCTCTGCGATTCTAATTTTCGGTAGTAGACAATAGATTTAACGGTGCTACTTCAGTATGCGATCTACGTTTCCAAACAAGCTTACAGTCATATATCATACAAAATTAAAATTAGGTTAGATTAGGTTAGGTTATATTAAGTTAGGTTTGGGTAGGATAAGTTGGGTTTAGGTTAGGTTAAGTCCCAAAATTTTACCATAAGATCTGATCATATCTACTTAATTTTAAAACATAATTCTTTTTTAAATATATTCAATAATGTCAATTTTTGCTTTCAGAACATTTTCTTTGAGGTTGATTAGATATCTAAGAAGAAACATGCCCACAGATGTTCCGGTTTTACGTCACGGACTCCCTTTTCAACCAAGGGCTAGGATGGTTGCCTTTTTGCGAAGGACTTGCTTTGGCAGATGTAATCGTTACCCTGAGTGCATGCCCTTGCTAACCTCAGACCGTGACGGGGCGCGAACCCTCGACCTGACGCCTCAGAGTCGCGGACGCTACCGCTTGTGCCACGGTGATTACTAGAAACATGCCCACAGATAATTTTCTTAAATGTAGCTGCATCGCACACTAAAGTAGCACCGATTTAACGAGGAGGGACTACCAAATGGCCCAAGAAAATGTGCGGGTAAATTTCATTTAATTTTTACCTCACAATTCCAAATTTCTGCATTTTACTTTACGAAGTGAGAGAATGTCATATAGCCTAAGAAATTGTGCCATGGAATGTCAAGTCATTTTTCCCCTTGATAAGAGGACTTTTATTTCATATTTCCCCCTATGCAAGTGCTTTTCAACCCTTTTTACTCCTTTCCCCTTCAAGAATATTCAACATGCTCATGGCCCTCTTTTCCATATTCTTCAGCGTCCTCTCGCAAATAACATATTCCCTTGATTCTTATATCAAGGCTAACAATCATCAATTTTTCATATGTACTTCGCAGACTTATAGGCTTAATCTAAATTATGGCTTCAAGGGGCTATGACCCCAAAGCTGAGAACCACTGCACAATATCAGTTACTAAACTGACTTGTATGTAATCTAAGAGGATGAACAGTGTCATACAGCTTAAAAATTGGCCGTCGACTTTTAACACAGTATTTAACCTTTAAATTTCAATTTTCTATATAATTCTATAGCTTTTACGAGGAGCACTGTTATTATATAGCGTAAAAAAAATAAGCTGTCGACTTTCAGGCCATTCATCTCCCAATACAATTCCAATTTTGTGTATTTATACATAAGTATAGTAAGGGACAATAATCATGTAGCTTAAAAATAAGCGCCTTTGCCTTTAACGTCATTTTCCCCCTCAACTTCAGTTACTGTATTAAGCGGGCTACACACGATCAAGTAAACTTGACAAGTATGCTTGATCAAGTATTTCATCAAGTATTGTGATATTTCCCTTCGCCTCCACACGGTCAGGTATGCTTGACAAGTCTTCAGTTGAAATCACAATGTCGAGTGCAGACGACGAAAAATAAATTAGAACTTTTCCCTAGCTCAGCAGTAGCAATACGATTTCCCTGAAGGAAAATAGTCACATAATCACACAGTTGGTGATGACAAGATTTAAATGACTCAAAGGGAGACCCTGGGGCCTAGAGGGTCATGTTAGTGGTCTGAAGAGGATAGCGCCTTTGGGCTAGTTCTAGCCAGTGATGTGCACTGTTGAGAGTAAACTAGCTCCGACACTGTCTCCCCCTGGCGAGTCTGGCCACAAATTATTTTGAGAGCTAGTTACAGGGCAATCTGAGAGGTTATCAGTCACTCTGTCTCACTGTCTAGTATGGTCTAGTCTATTTGTTATTTATTTTAACTCAGTTGTTCAATTTATGTATTATTTGTATTACTTTCTAAACTTTATATTGTTTTGTTAACCATGTTGATTTCTCCATATAGATATTTTGATAATGACCCAATGTTAAGACGAAACTTTAAAAATAAAACTGGATGAAAATGAAATGCATAAATGGCTTCTTCTACTCCACTACAATATTATCTTAAAACAAATTATTCATGTTTTCACATATGGTAATGTTCTTATTTGATTATTGTTGGTCCAAAATGAGACTGAGATTTGAATTAAATGCGAAAACGAAGCCACGAGCGAGGTTGGGGGAAACTGTAATATGAACAGATTGGCATTCAGATAGAATGTGTTCATTCCTAGTATAGCAGATATAGCTGTAAGGTTTATTTCCCTTTTAGACCTTCTGTGGTGTAGTTGGTAGCGTCTTGGCACAGTATTTATATATCCTAGGTTCAAGTCCCGGTCGGGGTAAAAATAATTTATATATATATATATATATATATATATATATATAATATATATATATATATATTTCTTCATAGCTCAGCTTATCAGTGCTTAGCTCATACAAAAGAGAACCTATTCTCTCTCTCTCTCTCTCTCTCTCTCTCTCTCTCTCTCTCTCTCTCTCTCTCTCTCTCTCTCTCTCTCTCTCTCTCTCCTCTCTCTCTCTCTCTCTCTCTCGCAGATACTCGTACACACACGCGAACACACTACACCAAATAATTCATAATTAAGTTGCATTAAAACATATAGACATTATTACCAATAGACATAATTAACATTATCACAGCTTGAGATTGTAAAGATGCTGTTTCACTACTGCCCCATACATCTAATGTGTATTCACTGATATTGCTGAGCTGACAGGGGTTACCGAATTTCGGTCAACTTGGAGAGTTGATCAAGTCTTTGGTACACACGGTCCAGTTGACTTGAACAAGTCAAGACTTGACTTGACGACATGATTCAAATTCAATCATGCCTCAAGCGACTTGTCAAGTCTAATACTTGATCAAGTCTCACCATACAGACGGTCCAGTTTGCTTGAACAAGTCACTTGATCAAGCATACTTGTCAAGTTTACTTGATCGTGTGTAGCGACCTTTACTCTAATTATTTTACGAAGTTATATTATCATACAGAGTTTCAGATACTGTATAGCATTTGTTTACACTAGTCCTATGAATATGAACCTTCGACTGTCACTTCATTTATAAATTCATAAACAATAATGTTTTGGGTTTAAGCTAAACCAGTGACCTTAAAAGTTCAAGTCTAAATAGGTTTGAACTAAAATTAAGCAATGAGATTCATTTATTATCCAACAACAATCACATACTGAGTTTAAACGAATAACCTTAATAGTTCAAACTTCAAACACGGCTTGAGCTAGTCAATGAGGTTTACTTATAAATCAGTGGTGCGTATTACTCTCTCTCTCTCACTCTCTCTCTCTCCTTCGTCTGGACTGTGAACAGATCACCAATTATTTCAGCCAACACGTGTCCTGACAACACCTTTCCTTTTGGGGAAATTTCTTCAATGCTATTTCCGCTCTCAATATCTCTTTCTCTCACTCTCCTGTCTGTCTGGGTTACTGTCTGAAGTCACTTTGTCGGTCATGCTAAATAATTATTATAATGTAAGTCATGAGAATATAAAGGATTTACATGTCCCATATGGTACAGTCTATTTTTTTTTAATATCATGTATTTATGAACAAAGATCTAAAAATCTGATAATACCTCAACACAAATGTATAGACTTAAAAAAAATCATTAGATTAAAAAAAATACATACAATCTTTGCTATTGTTTTGGCTACAGCATAAGCTAGCTTTAAGGGGACCTCGGTTTATACCTGGACAGCCAGGTGTAAAAACTTTTCCACAGAGATACTGAATCCTATTTTCCAAAGACCAAGAATATAATGGCTACATTTTGACTTCTTGCTTTTCAAGAGCATAAATTTCAATTTTACTAGCCCAAATCTCTATGGATTACAGATGCAAAGACATAACTGGGAGACTGAGTAAATTACTAAATCATGGAGAGTATAGAATGAGTCAGCATAATTTTGAGGTTCCAATGCAAATGAATTTTCCTTGCATACCAGCAAAGTATATTCACTGTAGTGCAAATGCCACACACAAAAATTCATAATGACAAAAGAAATTTATAAGCAACTTGAGCTCTGAACAAGCTTTTTTTTTTTTTTTTTTTTAAAGGGCGGTCTCAGTCTGAAATAAATAGGCCAATACCTACCAGCCATATGGGGACCGCAATATAGCGAAGTGGATAAAGAACGCAACTTGGTAAGTGACAAACCCTTGTTCAAACCCACCGCAGGGCGTTAGGAAGGACATCCAACCTAAACTCCTAAACTCTAAACTGTCTGTGTCCACCCCTATTCGAGTGGGAACCAATAGTAAGACTTAAAACGGCAAACACCAACTTATCAGACATATGTTAAAGGTGTGAAAACATTATTGGTTAAGAGAGTAAAATTACTATAAATAGCCTACAGCAATGCGAGACACCACCCTTATACTCATGGGCATCTTCTAAAGCTTTATTATATATTATACCAGTCATATTTTATCTTTCTGAAAACTGTCATCTAAGCCCACACTCATCTACCCTGCAATAAGTATACAGTGCTTTCCTTGAAAATACCGAAGCTAATTTACACCACACTGATATAAACATACAGTATTATCCATAAAATTATATTAGGTACTTCCAATTCCCTCTCAGAATGTATGCATGCTTGACCTCCAAGAGTCAACCCTCCCTTCTCCAACAAAGATATAATGATTGCATTAAATATCAAAGGTGTTCCTCTCTACTGCTGCTGCTGTATATGGTATTCTCAAAAACAATAGTAACCAAAAAATAAATACTTCTGTTCCGTATAAGAAGTTATTCAATAACTAACCAGAATAAAGATGACCAATTTCTCAAATATACTCTTAAGTTTTATACACATAAATACCTTCTGAATAACAATAAACAAATTGCACTATCCCTAAAAGAAGTCATAAACTACAACCTTAGTCATACATAGTCCAATATACATAAGGTTCAATGATTCCTAACTAGTCCAGAAAGTTACCATTTTAGGATATTTGTTAGAGCAGTTTGGGGGCATTCCCAAAATAGGCATCTGGTGACATTTTCGGGTTCTTAGTCTCAGAATGAGGCAAAAGGCTGGTTAAATTAACATAACTTAGGGTAGGTTAGCAAGCCCTCTGCATCATTCCCAGATCTGGCACCTGCAAAAGACATTAGGTGCATAATCTGGGATTGATCCCAGATTATAATTTTTTTTTCTCCACTATATCTACCTTAATGATCATATGTTGTTACCTAGACCTCCAAAATTAAACAAATATCTTTAAAAGGAGTAAACTTTATGCTTCTAATATTGAAATTTTTTTGCCAGGGTAAAACAAAAACCTAAAAAGCAATTGGGTATTTTGTCCTCGTTTTGTGGACTCTTGGGACAGGAATTTTGACACTGATAACTACCGTCAAAGAAGAACAATCAAACGTTCGATTATCAAAGTTCAAACCCTTGTTAATGACCAATATCAAAACCTTGCTTTTAAATTATTTTATGTGACGAACCTCTCTACAGCTCGTAAGCCGTGAGTGAAAGAAAAGAAAACAGGTTTTATAATACACTTAAAAACAAATACAAACTAAAAAAAAAAAAACATTTTTTTGGCAGGTAAATAACTTGGGTATTTATTTTGAGGTTCCATCCAGGGAAAAAGACTATTACGGATAAATAAATATCCAAATTTTATCTTAAATATTCCTTTCCCAACGGTCTAGGCCTATCTTAACGCCCCAAAATTGAAAAAAAAAAAAAACTTGAAAAGGAATGAATTCGGGGGGGGGGGGGTAAAACCCCATATACAAAATCGTAACAACGTCGAGAAGTAAATAATAAGTAGTACCAATATATTAACGTGTTCCTACCTATAAAAAGAAAAAAATACTCCTATATAACCGGTCAGTGAAAAACAAAACAAAAACAAAAGAGTAAATTTGTTAATGGCTAAAACAGGATTTTCCGAATAAAATTATTAAAAAGGAATACTTACCTATGTCGGCAACATCTCGTATTCTCAGGGTAAACTGTATTCTTCAAATATTCCGTAAATCCTTTTAATTAAACAGTTTATTCACTCACTCAGAATCTACACTCACTCACCGCCATATTTAAATGCTTACCATCTCGGAATTTCGAGTATGCTTGAATAATTACATAAGTATATTATTTT
The DNA here is from genome assembly GCA_037179515.1 of Halocaridina rubra. Taxonomy (NCBI): domain Eukaryota; kingdom Metazoa; phylum Arthropoda; class Malacostraca; order Decapoda; family Atyidae; genus Halocaridina; species Halocaridina rubra. The sequence continues at coordinate 1,582 of JAXCGZ010012347.1, read as the reverse complement.
TTATCTCGATGACATGTGAAAATTACTTTTATTCCAAAGATTAATAGGAATTATTCACAATAAAATGTGAATTACTGTATAATAATTAAAAGTCTAATAATATACAAGTAAATATTGATATCTCATGCATACACGAATGTGAAACATCATTAATGGGATTGATATTTATGCCTTTGGAACGGTCTTTAATATGAAATATGTGCTTTTCTTCTCTTTAACTTAAATTCGGATTTTTCTTAAAACTTATGACAATTGTACGAGGTATTTAAGTACAGTATAAGTATTCACCATGAAATCGTGATCTTTAACAATTTTATTATTCACGAAAACATTTTAGAATTTCTGGAGACTCAAGATATAGATTCATGCCATCATACCGACTGAGCTATTGCAGCAGATAACAATCTGCATATAATAACTCAGCCTGATCAAGCAAGCACTTTCCAGTCGGTCTTTTTATATGTACTTATTGCAGTGGTACGTGGAATTTATGCATATACAGTATATTCAATATGAAGCCATATCAACAATTCCATTATCCATGAATTATTTTTAGGTCCTCCGTGGACTCGACCTTGCGTCATAAGCTACAGCATCATTGTGAACATATAATTACTTAAGTTCCACGTACAACTGTAATATTGATATAGAGATCAACGGCAAGCTTCTTGCTTGCTTTGGCTGGGTTGCTATACGCAGATCTCTATCTGTTACAGTAGCTACTGGTATGGTGGCATAATTCTGTAGTTTGCAAGGCAAGATCATGTCCAATGAGGGTCTAAAAACTTTTTCGTGGATAGTAGTATTGCGGCATAATATCAGTTTCATTGTCAATATATATATATATATATATATATATATATATATATATATATATATATATATATATATATATATATATATATATATATATATATATATATATATATATATATATATATATATATATATATATATATATAATATATATATATATATATATATATATATATATATATATATATATATATATATATATATATATATATATATATATATATATATATATATATATATATATATATATATATATATATATATATATATATATATATATATATATATATATATATATATATATATATATATATATATATATATATATATATATATATATATATAATATATATATATATATATATATATATATATATATATATATATATATATATATATATATATATATATATATATATATATATATATATATATATATATATATATATATATATATATATATATATATATATATATATATATATATATATATATATATATATATATATATATATATATATATATATATATATATATATATATATATATATATATATATATATATATATATATATATATATATATATATATATATATATATGTATATATATATATATATATATATATATATATATATATATATATATATATATATATATATATAAAAGAGAGAGAGTATTATTCTGAACAGCTTAGTTTCCTTAGCACAAATAGCCATTATTATAAAGCTCCCTTTCAACACTAAATGGTTGGGATTCAGTTCAGA
>JAXCGZ010012346.1:7500-30251 GCA_037179515.1 Halocaridina rubra | reverse complement strand
TATATATATATATATATATATATATATATATATATATATATATAATATATATATATATATATATATATATATATATATATATATATATATATATATATATATATATATATATATATATATATATATATATATATATAAGCTATCTGTATACAGTACATTTAACGGTGGTAAAAAAGGTGGAGTTGATCAGTAAATGAAGCCTTTTCTCTCTCTATCTATCGTCCCCTGAATAGACAAACTATCAACTTATGTACGGCTGTTCAGAATGTAACTCGTTTGTAAGCTGGAGAGCATCTGTATTTATTAAAAAATACTATTATTCAGTATTTTACCCAATATTAGGGAAACAAGAATTCTATATTACAAAATTGTGGAGAGGAGAATTCTACCAATTCATATTACGACATACACAGTCCAAAATAATTTTATATTACTTTACATGTATACAGTTGCCTGTGTTGTCAGTTATTTCATAATGTGATATAGGGTAATATACTTCACATATTTTTATCCCTATTCAAAGTAGTGGATTAGTTTTTTATGGGAGATATGCTACTGAAGAATATATTTTTTTTGAAAATCTACCAAAAGAGTATACAGTAATCATATTCGGATTATTATATTCACCTCATCAATATTCTGTTTTGCAGCAAGAAAAATCTCACACTCTCTATGCCTTCCCAAAAAGAAAACTATATTTAATAATAAACGACACACAAACACAGATAATGTGTTGGATATTGAAATAATTGAGTATGAACCACCAATTGGAAAGAGTGGCCACTGTGTGTTGTTGACGGAGTATATCATCGAAGATGTTCTGCCTGAGAGTAGAGGCACTGAGGACACGAGGAGGAACTATCCGAAAGGAGATTACATCAAAATCATTAAGCTTTTAGCATTTATTGACTGGAGTACTTTATTTAACAACAAATCTGTACAAGAAATGAACGACATCTTTTGTAAGGAATATGGGAAGATACTAGATTGTTGCATATCTTCCACTAAAATAGGATTATTCAAGCTAAAGAGATATGGTTCAATAATGAGTGTAAGAGAGCTGATGAGTAGAGAGACAAATATTGGAAAAGGTATAGGACGAGCAAAAGCATGTATGCCTGGCAGACTTATAAAAGAGCATGTAATGATTACCTAAGTAAACGAAGAGAAGCAGAGAGAGACTATGAATGGGGTATCACCAGGAAGGCTAAGGAAAACCCCAAACTTTTCCACAATTTTATCAGAGAAAAACTGAAAGTCAAAGAACAGGTTTTAAAGCTAAAGAGAGCATATGGAAGCATCACTGAGACAGATAAAGATATCTGCAAATAATTAAACAAGGAGTAGCAGACAGTATTTACAGCAGAAAATAACCCAACCCCTCTGATTGCAGAGATAGGAGCTCATGGGCCGGAATTAAAGAACATCATCTTTACAGCTACATAGGTATGCTAAGTGCTGAAGGAGTACTTAAGTACTTAAGACATGCGCTAAATCAATATCAGCAGTACTATGTATCATATTTGGAAAGTCGCTGAAGTCAGGGGAGATCCAAGATGCTGGAAACAAGCGAACGTGGTACTTATCTTCGAAAAGGGAAGGAGGGATACGGCTCTAAACTACAGACCAGTTTCCTTGACCAGCATAGTTCGCAAAGTTATGGAGAATATACAAAGAGAACACATCTCTCTTCACTTGGAATCCTTCAACTTTTTGTCAGAGGGACAACATGGCTTCAGAGAAGGCAGATCAACAGTAACAAACTTTTAAATTTTATGATGGGGTAAGCTGAAAGTTACAGGAAAGAGAGGGCTGGACAGATTGCATATTCCTAGACTTCCAGAAGGCATTTGATATGGTCAACACTAGAGACTTATAAAGAAGTAGCAAGCAATGGCGAGAATAGGTGAAAATATCTTGGAATGGATAAAAACTTACTTAGAAGGAAGGGCAACAGAGGGTTAGAGTAAGACATTCAGTGTCTGAATGGAGAAGGGTTAGTAGTGGACTTCCACAAGGTTTAGTTTTAGGACCACTTTGGTCCTTGTATATGTTAATGACCTATCGGTCTGTACATTCATTCATGAATATGTTTGCAGATGATGAAAAGAATGTGAAGAAAGTAAGAGTCATGAATAATGGTAGAGGTCTTCAAGAATACCTAAATAGTCTGCATGAGTGATCAGAAAAGTGGTTAATGAAATTCAACACTTCTAAATGTAAGGTAATGAGACTGGGTACAACTGCAAGAAGGCCCAAGTTTGAATATTCAATTGCAGGGAGCAGAACTTTCAAGAGACAGAGAATGAGAGAGATCTGGGAATAAACATTCTGGAAGATTTGTCTCCAGAAATGCATATAAATGGCATAGTAAGGGCAGTATATGTTTTCTTAGCAAATGTAAAGGTAGCCTTCAGGCACATGGACAAGGAAACGTTCAGAAATATTTATGTGAGGTCAAAGCATGACTATTCAGCCCCCATTTGGATTCCACACTAGAAAAAGCACATAGTTAAGCTTGAAAAAATTCAAAGAAATGCCACGAAACTGGTGCCAGAAATATGCAATCTCAGTTATGAAGAGATGTTGAGAAAATTATTCTTACCACCACTTGAAGCTAGAAGAATGAGGGGGGGATATGGTGACGGTTTTCAAATTCCTTCATGGTTATGACAGAGTGGATAGGGATCGATATTTTGATATGGTTGGCACTAGGACTAGAGGTGATAGCTTATGGTGACGGTTTTCAAATTCCTTCATGGTTATGATAGAGTGGATAGGGATCGATATTTTGATATGGCTGGCACAAGAACTAGAGGTCATAGCTTGAAGCTTTGTAAGAAAACTTCCCTGCAGGATGTAAGGAAGTACTTTTTTAGTGTAAAAGTAGATGGAATTGGCTAAGCGAGGAGGTAGTTAATGCTAACTTAACCCATAGTTTTAAGGACAATATGGTAAGTATCACTAAGTACAAAAGGAAACCGACTACGAGACGGGGCAGTTACGAGCTTGGGGCTCTTTCCCATAATCACAATTAAGTAATTACACATATACACACACACCACATTACAGAATATAACAAAACTATTTAGCAGCAGCAGAGGCTTCATTACAAAAAAAAATTTATGAACAGTAAATAGTGTGAGATACATACTTTTTCTTTTGAGCATGAAACTTAACCATTCCAACAACGGATCCCATGATGAAGAAGAGCAGGATAGGATCCAACAAGATATACTGATTTAATGTTAAAAGGCCTATATCTGTTGAAAAAAAAAAATAATTAGAAGGATAATTGCTATATTATTTACTAATATTTGAGCCTTGATAAATTACAGTGGAAAACACTGAATATCAATGATAATTAAAAAAAAAAATGATTTTTCTTTACTCTAAGAGGGAAATAAATTGTTAAATGATAAATAAAAAATTTTTATATACAATAAAAATATAGTTTTCAACTGTTTTTATACAATTTAAAAAAAAAGTATGACAATTATATATATATATATATATATATATATATATATATATATATATATATATATATATATATATATATATATATATATATATATATATACACACACAAGTTAGTACGTAGTATACAGCCGGGGTTGGTATTTAGACCCCCACCGATATCTACGAATACTTAAAAAATTAAGTAAATAAACATACCAAACAATATGAGAGATGATGCAAGGGTGGCTGCTGGCAATGAGAAGGTCATCTCCCAAACAATAATGAATGCAAACGGAACCAGACAAGCACCCATAGCTGTGCAACACTATCCAAAGAGAAAAATAATAAAAATTAAGATAATTAAAAGGAACAAAAATAGATTAAAAAATGGATCTTGTAAGGAAAGGTAACCTAACCTTACAATATATATGGTTACTGTATAGCTTTACAAGGGGTTCTGGGAATTACTCAGTTTTACATGATCCATAAAATCAAGAGAATTTAGTTACAAGAAAAACTAAATTTACTTGATTATCAATATTCATGACAGACCTGCATTAAAATGCATTCAATATCATTAATTACCGAGATACATATTCAAGAAGGCCCTGCACCATATAATGCAAGTAAAGAATGAATTAAATATTCACAAACAATTCAAAGTAGTACATGGGATCCCCACTGTTCGTTGTTTTACTCTTTCGATGTGAACATATTGAGGACACAGACAAAAAATCCACTGGTTTCTGCGTTTCCTTTACAAATTATTGTTATTTTTTCTACTACCAATATCAGTGTGCTGTACTGTATTCTCTGCCAATAGTGTGCTGCATTGTCTTATATCAGGTGTATTGAGAATTAGATAAGACAAATAAAGGTAATGGTATTTATAAACATATTGTGTTAATGTTTGAGAAAATGGATACAATTTGACAAAGAAAAACACGTACTGTACTAAAATCTTTCTTTAAATTATACCATATTATTACATGTACTTCATTTTACTTGTTTTCTTTTTCTTTATTGTTATTTCTAATTTATATTTACATATGATTATGTATAACTTCTCATTTTATAGAGATTTGTAATTGAAATTATACATAGATGTAGGATGGCAGGTCGCTATTAAGACTGTATATATGTAAATTTTAATTGGAAAAATAGCTTCATTGTTAGTAATGTTTTAATAGTCCCAATCAGTGACAAACAACGATGACCTCCTGTATTTATTTTCACTTGACAGCTAAGATATACCCTATATTCGTAAAGAATTCAATCTACTCCTATTAAAAATTAAAATTTTTTTCAAGCGAATGAGATTAACAGACAAATCTAATTACTTACACTGATAGACATTATATGTGTAGACATTAAAACATGCTCTTTAATATAACTTTGCAGTATACATAAAATTGGTCTCAAACGAATGATATTCTTGATAAAAAATCTATCTATATATATACAAGAGCCAATTTTCCCCTTATAAGGGGAATGGTAAAGTACTCGGACTCTTTGGAAAAGAAAATACATAGATGATTCCCAGTTCCCTCGTTCTACTCCATATAGGTGACTAATATGACATGCAGGGCAACACAAAGGAAGTATTCTAACCCTCCTCCCTCAGGGGGATTGATCAATAGTAGTATTAAATAATGCAATCAAGATTCATAAAAAAAAAATAAAGTCTGGTATTTCAAGCCTTTTATTTCTACCTCATATAATAAATACACACATTCTTACAACACTTACCACCCTCATGCCCAGATAATTGACCCCTTCATAAGAATCCCCAGGCTTGACAAAGGGGAACATACCATCATACCCAGTCAAATAACCAAAGGCACCAATTAGCATCTGAAAATACACATTCATTAGGAAATAATACACATATGTACCTAAATAAAACAAAACTCAGCTATGTACCATTTAATTTTTTAAAACTAAAAACATACCTAGCATAAGATTTGCACCAGCAATATAATAAAATCTTCTTGAATGATAAAAAAAATTAAGTTAAACAGCCAATGAAAGTGACATATGTTATAAAAAGAAATCAGCATAATTTCATCAACAAATATTAAAGTTACACTATCCCATCTCAGGAATGTGAATATAAACACTCCCAGTTCTACAAATATTAGAATACTGTCATGAGAGAAATCACGGGATTTCTAAAAGTACACGCTTCTTTCTCTTGACTTGGAACTGTGCTTCAGTGACAACAACTGCAGCACATGGCCTCTGTGTATAAGAGCCTTGCCCATTTGCCGTGTGGATGACTCAAGCAGGGTGGTGGGGTAATTAAAACAATCCTTTATCTCCAAGGAGCTAAGAGGAGTGATCAAGGTATGTTTGGCTACAGATGAATGGGTGTGTTTTGACTCGGCTACCCCCTTAATATGGAAATGGCCGCCAGTGTATGTACGTATATATTAAATGACTGCACATATTACTTACTTTACCAAGAGGAGGGTGGACATCAAAGAAGAAAGTTCTGTTGATATACCAGCTGCCAAATTTACCGAAATGAGTTTCATCCCATCTAAAAATAATTAAACAACGTACTGTTTATATGAAAGGAAGAAGACATTATGTGTAATATCATATAGATGTATATAATTAATGATAAAGAAAAGTAATTGCTCTATATGTCAAATCACGTGTCAAGTGTGCCAGAAAGATACCATTTTTGTTCCTGGAGTATTTTCTCCAGCAATCACATATGTATATACAGTATATTTCTTAAGTCAACTTTAATGCTGAACATTCGGATATAAAATCACTGGATCTTTATAGTCAAAGGATTTTGCCAATTAAGCTCAACACATTTTATAACTACGAAGATAACGAACTAAGTCCCATCCATAATAAATGATATATTACCAATATATTGGGAGCAATATATTAACATGTCTCCATACTGTATTCTGTTAGACTGTAGCTATTAAGTTTCAAATTTAAACTCCTGGCCAGACTGCAAATAAACTACTACTGTACTTATTCATCTTATAATCTATGATTATCAATCCTACTTAGAATAGGATCCTGTATCATTATAATTCTTTTAGTGTAAAATGAATAATTACCATATTATGACCTCCACTGTAAAGGGACATATAATTAATTTTGAATCTAGACTCAATAAGAATACATTTCTTAGGAGTATTTTTACCCCTTTACAGCAAAAATATGACCAAATTCAGCAGCTACTGCCATGCCATTAACAATTACACAAATTTGCATCAATTAAAGCTAAAACCAATAAACTAAGTAAAATATTAGAATGGATCATTTATGATATATATAAAGCTCTATTAGAGAGAGAGAGAGAGAGAGAGAGAGAGAGAGAGAGAGAGAGGAGAGAGAGAGAGAGAGAGAGAGAGAGAGAGAGAGAGAGAGAGAGAGAGAGAGAGAGAGAGAGAGAGAGAGAGAGAGAGAGAGAGAGAGAGAGAGAGAGAGAGAGAGAGAGAGAGAGAGAGAGGAGAGAGAGAGAGAGAGAGAGAGAGAGAGAGAGAGAAAAAATTTAATAAATAAAACTAAATTCTAAGAAGTCATCATACCAAGTTAATATAATCTATAGCAAAAAACAGAAAAATTCTAGCTGCTCAAATATTTGCACATAACTGGCCATCTAAGTTTTATCTGTCGTATGACTTTTATTTACTAAACAATAAATGTTCAAATTTAACTTCCATTTTAGTCCCTCATAATGGAAAGGCTTTCACCATGCTGTTCTGTTACCAGAATGACTCGTGCAGACAATATGCAAGATTTCTATGACTTGCAATATGTACAGTATCCATACCTTTTACTATAAACATAAAAGGCTTATATAATATTAAAGCTAAAAGACGTAAAAAAACTCTTGTATTTACTGCAGATTATCAAACAAATATTTAGTTATGTCTCACAACATGCCAAGAGACATAATAACTTAACAATAGTTCACTGTAATGAGGTCCAGAAGAGGCGGATTAGGAAAGTCACTTTCAGTGAAAGTGAAGATGTTCTACATCAAAACCTCCAGATTACTCCTCAACCCCCCCACCAACCTTAAATAAATTCCCACTACTAAATCTGTCAGTCTGTCTCTGGCTCTCTATCTCTCATTCTCTCTCTCTCTTTCTATCAGCTTCTAGCATCCTCTTCTCTACATTTAAAGAACTACCCATTCTTAACCTAGTCATACTGTTCTTACTTATAAAACTGATTTTTACAATTATCAAATAGCCTCTTATCTTGAATGTTTTCTAAGACCAGCAACTTTTATACACCACTCAGTTGTCTTGCTCTCTAGAAATAACTTTATTCTCTTACTTTCCACCTTGCAAAATTTGTGTGTCATCCAATGACTCAAACAATTCTCAGGTTTTAAACTTTCACTATCTATCAATCCATTCACACAAAAACCATAGTACATTCAATATACAGTATTTCTGTATATATACGTCACCAGCATCTGTTATATCTTAATTTTAATCTAGAACTTTAATTCACCATTTTTTACTAAGTAATGATCATGGAGCCAATAAATACATATTTCATTCATAATAACAATGATACTGTAAAGCTCTATTATAACTAATCATATAAAATACTTAACTGTTTTATTACCAGAAAAAGTATCCAGAATGCAAAGATGAAAAAATTCTTTAAAAAAAATATGTCTCTAAACGTAGTTGAAAAAATTCAATCCATCTGTGTACACCCTCAAATAGGGGACTAATAATGACACACACACATTACACAAAATAAAAGTCTTCTATTTTCAACTTTAAATCAAAACTGCAAGAAACCTATCCATATGTTGATCTCAATAGAAGCCAACATACTGACAGTGATTTCCTAACATACTGTGGGCTACAGACAGAGCAAGAGTGTTTTTTTTATAAAGTTCCTGGAGAGACAATGTTTTGAAAAATATTATATAAGTTATTCCACATTCCAGAGGATGAGATGGAATATTCTCTTTGTAATTACTTAAAGTAGAGGCAATGAAATGAAACGGAGGAGGAAGGCAGTACTTCTCATCCTTAAACCTTCACCATGATGTAGCTAGAGAAAAAAAAAAAAAAAAAAAAAAAAAAAAAAAAAAAAAAAAAAAGCGAGAGAGCGCGAACACAAAAAAAACACGCACACACACACACACACACACATATATATATATATATATATATATATATATATATATATATATATATATATATATATATATATATATATATATATATATATATATATATATATAAGCAAAATATTCTGAAAAACCCACTGAAGGCATAAATTTAATGGTAGCTTATATTATTTTTCATCTGTTAAGTGCTACAATATACTTCAAGCTAAGAAGAAAGATTGTACTTCATACACGCTCCAAACTTAAACAAACCAATTTATGCACGTCCTACAGTAGATAAAATACAGGGGACCGCAGTAGTAAAAGCTCTTGGATCAAGAAGTGATAAATCATGGAGCTTTAGAATGGGCCTCCTTTAATAACTCAGCTCCAACCTGCATGTGTCCTCTCCATTCAATTGGGGATTAATACTGACACATATAATGAAAAAAAAAATAAAAAATTGAAGATAAATGAGAATTATAACTGCAAAAAGATACTTACACAACATGTTCTGGTTCAGATACTTTATAAAATCTTGTAGCAGCTGTCAGCAGGCATATAGTGCCAAATACTCCCCACCAAACAGTGGAAGATTCGCATCGTCTGAAAGCAAGGGAAAGTAATTTCTAATATTTCAAGAATGTCAGGTTAGTTTAAATTCATTCTTTATCAAGATCAATACACAATTTCTATTACTTGAACAAAAGTTATTATTACCTAGAAGTAATTTTCAAGACTTGGAATTTTGAACCTAACTTTCACTGCAAGTTTGACAACAATAAAAAAAGCAATGGATCTCGTATAGATGAGTAGCCCTCCAGAACCCTTTGTATTAAGTTTAATAACTTAGATTAGGTGAAAATATCAAAACAGTGTGAACTTACCTTCCAGGATATTTTTTGGATTAACAATACTTTTTATAAGAATGTGAGTGTCAGTGGATTGGATAGGGGTGTTTTGGAAAGCAAAGTTCATAAAACTAGGTATTGTGGTATAACTGAAATTAACAGCAGTGCAGGATCTTCAAAGGCCCATATTGTAATATTATCTGAAATAAGTTTTCATGCACTTGTTTGATAAAAAGAAAAAAATCCAACATTTAACATCTTACTTGTAATGGGGCAGTTTTATATTACTTTGGCAAACATATTTAATATACTAAACTGTGCACAGTGTAAGTTACAGTACTAAGGCTGGGGAATATATAAAATTTAGAAGTTATCATGCTGTGCCACAAATGATCATTAACTGTAGAAGCATTCAAAAATCTATGTAAAAAAATAGTGTAACAAAATTACCCTGGGAAAGTTTATTTGATCAACATCAATTCAAAAGTGATGTCTTAAAATATAGAAGGGCACTGGTTAACCAGTTATTACTGGCCTAAGTAATGTCTGTAAATGCAGAATTTGGTTTTCCAATAAGGGTCGTTTATAATTTTATAAAGGGGTTCTATGTAGTAAAAAAAAAAAAAAAAAAAATGCCCTACGAAACTGATATGAATACCCAAATCATTCAGAGTATGCAAATAACAAAGGAAATTTTCACATTTCTTAACAAACAGGAGATTAGTGCTCTTGTATATCTCAATATGAAAATTTCCCAACAGAAACTGTTTATTCAAGCTAAAAATACTTTTCAATTCCTACTAGGCTTGGTGCACATGCACCTTTCCAAAGGTTAATTATCTACCAACACATCATTGTGGCTGATCATACTTTACCAAGAAGCAACAAAGCTGGTTGTCTAACTCATAACTGAGGCAATTCAAACATGGTACCATGTCAGTGAGGCAACATGGCTTCAGAGAAGGTAGATCAACAGTAACAAACTTATTAGAATTTTATGATGAGGTAAGCCAAATCTTACAGGAAAGAGAGGGCTGGGCAGATTGCATATTCCTAGACTTCCAGAAAGCGTTTGACACTGTTCCACATGGGAGACTTATTAGGAAGCTGCACTCAATGGCTAGAATAGGTGGAAATGTTTTGGAATGGATAAAAACTTACTTAGAAGGAAGGGAACAGAGGGTTAGAGTAAGACACTCATGTGTCTGAATGGAGAAGAGTTAGTAGTGGAGTTCCACAGGGTTCAGTTTTAGGGCCACTTTTGTTCCTTGTATATGTAAATGACCTACCAGAGTGTGTAAATTCATTCATGAATATGTTTGCAGATGATGCAAAGATTGTGAAGAAAGTAGGAGGATCTAAATAATCTGCATGAGTGGTCAGAAAAGTGGCTAATGAAATTCAATACTTCAAAATGTAAGGTAATGAGAATGGGTACAAGTGCAAGAAGGCCCAAGCTTGACTACTCGGTGGCTGGAGTACAACTTCAAGAGACAGAAAATGAGAGAGATCTAGGAGTAAACATACTGGCAGATTTGTCTCCAGAAATACATATAAATGGCATAGTAAGGGCAGCATATGCATTCTTATCAAATGTAAGGGTAGCCTTCAGGCAGATTGCAGTGACAGAAGCTCAAGGGCCGGTATTAGAGAACATCAACCTTACAGCCACAGAGGTATGCAAAGCGCTGATGGATTTAGATGTTCATAAAGCTACAGGTCCTGATGACATATCCCCTCATGTGCTTAAAAAATGCGCAAACACAATACCAGTGGCACTAAGTATCATATTTAAGGAGTCACTGGAGTCGGGGGAGATTCCAAGATGCTGGAAACAAGCAAATGTGATACCTATCTTCAAAAAGGGAAGGAGGGATACGGCTCTGAACTATAGACCAGTTTCCTTGACCAGCATAGTTTGCAAAGTTATGGAGAAACTACTAAGGAAACATATCTCTCTTCACTTGGAATCCTTCAACTTTTTGTCAGTGAGGCAACATGGCTTCAGAGAAGGTAGATCAACAGTAACAAACTTATTAGAATTTTATGATGAGGTAAGCCAAATCTTACAGGAAAGAGAGGGCTGGGCAGATTGCATATTCCTAGACTTCCAGAAAGCGTTTGACACTGTTCCACATGGGAGACTTATTAGGAAGCTGCACTCAATGGCTAGAATAGGTGGAAATGTTTTGGAATGGATAAAAACTTACTTAGAAGGAAGGGAACAGAGGGTTAGAGTAAGACACTCAGTGTCTGAATGGAGAAGAGTTAGTAGTGGAGTTCCACAGGGTTCAGTTTTAGGGCCACTTTTGTTCCTTGTATATGTAAATGACCTACCAGAGTCTGTAAATTCATTCATGAATATGTTTGCAGATGATGCAAAGATTGTGAAGAAAGTAAAAAACGAGAACAATGGTAGAGAACTTCAGGAGGATCTAAATAATCTGCATGAGTGGTCAGAAAAGTGGCTAATGAAATTCAATACTTCAAAATGTAAGGTAATGAGAATGGGTACAAGTGCAAGAAGGCCCAAGCTTGACTACTCGGTGGCTGGAGTACAACTTCAAGAGACAGAAAATGAGAGAGACCTAGGAGTAAACATACTGGCAGATTTGTCTCCAGAAATACATATAAATGGCATAGTAAGGGCAGCATATGCATTCTTATGAAATGTAAGGGTAGCCTTCAGGCACATGGACAAGGAAATGTTCAGAAATATTTATGTAACCTATGTGAGGCCAAAACTCGAATATGCAGCCCCCTTTTGGAATCCGCACTTGAAAAAGCACATAGCTAAGCTTGAAAAAGTTCAAAGACATGCCACGAAACTGGTGCCAGAAATACGCAATCTCAGTTATGATGAGAGGCTGAGGGAATTAGACTTACCATCACTCGAAGCTAGAAGAGTAAGGGGGGATATGGTGACAGTCTTTAAATTCCTTCATGGTTATGATAGAGTGGATAGGGATCGATATTTCGATATGGCTGGCTCTAGAACTAGAGGTCATAGTTTGAAGCTTGGTAAGAAAACTTCTTTGCAGGATGTAAGGAAATACTTTTTCAGTGTAAGAGTAGTTGATAATTGGAATTGGCTAAGCGAGGAGGTAGTTAATGGTATCTCAATCCATAGTTTTAAGGACAGGTATGATAAGTATCACTAAGTCTAAAATGGAACCGATGAGGAGACGGGAAGATACGAGCTTTGGGCTCTTTCCCGTAAACACAATTAGGTAATCAGAACTGTTCTGGACAGTTCGATGTTAAGTCTTCCTTTAGTTACAATTCTTTTTCTATGCCTACATCAACACCATATATTCTCAGATATTCATTACACATCTCTTATTATCGCTTTACAACAGACAAATCTGACACTCCCCATATGTTTCTCTTTACTTAATGTTTTCTTTGTGCCCAGGCGCTAATGTGGGTAGATTTATAAATTTATTTTGGCCCATACTGGTGTCACAATCATATAAAAGAAAATGCTCGTCTAATTCATAACACAGTCAATTCAAGCAAATTAACAAATAAAGACTGTCTAACTCGTAATGGAAGCATTTCAAACTAATAATGCTTGTCTTATTCATAACAGAGGCAATTCAAACAAATAATGCTTGTCTATCTATAACAGAGGTAATTCATACAAATAATACTAGTTCAGGCAGGATGGAATAACTGGAGGTCTGCATCTGGTGTTCTCTGTGACAAGAAGGTACCACTAAGATTGAAGGGAAAGTTTCATAGGACCGTTGCAAGACCAGCTATGTTATATGGAACAGAAACAGCAAGTATGAGGAAGACAGTGGAGAAGGGGATGGATGTAGCGGAGATGAGAATGTTGAGGTGGATGTCTGAAGTAACAAGGAATGATAGAATGAGGAATGAGTATATAAGAGGATCGACAAAGGTAGTTAAATTATCAAAGATAATACAGGAGGACGAACATCATGTTGGAAGACATACGATGGAGATGGAAGTTCGGGGCAGAAGGAGGAGAGGAAGACCAAGATTGTATAGGGGAAGACTTGCAATGGAAGGGTATTGATGAAAATGAAGCACATAACAGAAATAGATGGAGACGACTCATTCACAACGGAGACCCCATATAAAAATGGGTTAAAGCTGAGAAGAAGAAGAAGAAGAAGAATACTAGTCTATCTCATAACGAAGGTAATTCAAATGAATAATCCTTGTCTAACTGATATGAAAGCAATTCAAAGACCTATTACTTGTCTATCAGTTAATGGAGGTAATTTAAACTAATAATACTTGTTTCATAAGGCCTGAGGGTAAATTGTAATTTATATCTGTCACTCTCCGCTTAAACCCTATGTAGCACCAAAATCTTGGCAAGAAACAGATTCCTTTGGAAACCAGTAAAAAACTCAAGATGGTCCTCCAGTACACTGGTTTATTAGTATTCAGTAAATCCGTACATAAAATATATTTCACAAGGAAATAATCGATACTGCAACTACAGATTCTCAAACTAGAACTAATAATGTAGTCAGTAATATGTATACAGTATATATAATTCAACCAAAAGAATACGCAAAATTATGAACTATACATATTAACTTTCACACCCCCAATGAGTGATATGAGAACACAGAACTGAAAAAATACATAAAATAGAGAAAAGTAATCATTTTATATACAAACTTATTTTTTTCAAACTGCGGGTGAAGTACTTTAACTATGCTAACGTACTCAAATATTACAATACATTTTACGAAATTTTTTCTTTCACTGGGGGTGCAGAAGTAAAAATTTAATGTAGTCCAAAACTAACACAAGTGGCATAACCATAACAGCCTTGGTATATACAAATTATAATAGTGATCACTAGATGTGAGTACACTGTAAATAGCACAACTTCCTTTAACAAACCTTCATTACTATGAATAAAAAATTTTTGGGAAACAAATACAAACTTTAAAAAATTTTTCATACACCAAGGTTCCCTGGATATCATTTACCCAACGTAGGCAATTTTACTACTGGTAACTAGTTATGAAAAATGAATTTGGATTTTGCAACGAATGCATATAAAAGTTCAAAGGCACGAGGCGAGCCTCCCAAAGTGGCCAAACTTTGGCTAATCTCAGTGATAGTAGCTGTCAACTCAGCAAGCTCATTGAATTGACCACTGGATAGAAGGAAGATTCCTGGTGAAGCATAAGTTTTTCTTCAACTAAAGCTTTGATGTCGTCAAATATGCCTGTTCAGAACTCGTAGCTTCTTGAAAAGTCCTAAAAGATATCGCAACTTTCATATACTAGAAAACTTTTAAGAGATAGTGTTACACTGACCACTCTTTCTACACAAAATACAACTTCGGATCTATGCGCTACCGACAGAGGTGTAGATTCGGGCAGTGACCTAATATCAACATGTCCTGTGACCTCTACCCGGTGACTGGGCAAGAGCTAAAAAACTGTTATATCTAAAGTTGTCGGTGTCAAAATATAGCCTCAAACACTTAAATATGTTGTCAGACAACGTAAAAGTATACTTAAAATAAGTTTTTAAGCAAACCCTGAAAGAGAAATTACAAACAGACTGATGGCTATGATGGCCATTAAATCACCCTTCAATATTTATGAGATTTTTCAAGCAATTAAACAATTATAGCTCATATGTCGAGCCACGTACCTGTATTTCATAAAAATCTTATCGACTGAGGAAATACTACTTGAATTCCGATCAGCTTTCCTTTTTTTGTGAGAATCAGGAGCCATGGTGACGAAAATATTCACATACACTACACACTTTGACAGCTATGTGGCTACTGACGAAATGCGAATTTGTGAAGTGAAATTTTAGGTGTGAGACAGTGGCGCACCTGTGTGAATTTTAGCGACAAAACCCCCTAAAAGTTCTTCTTCTTCTATATTGTGTAGGACATGAGGCCAGATCAGCACATAGGTCCCACTGCATAATCTGTTCATGGTAAATTAATACAGTTAGTAAGATAAAATACTTCTGAGAATATTAACCATGATAAATAACCATGTGAACCTCTCCATTTAAAAAAAAAAACAATCTGGCAACAGAACAAATATCAATGAAAGAAGCCATTTTTTTTATTCTGATCGCAAAAATATATACAGTACTTTTTAAATTCTTCTTTTGATATGTGCTGGACACGAAGCTCGGTCAGCTCATGAGTCCCCCCCTTGCCTAAACTGTTCAGAGGACAAAAAACTAAAAAATACTATAAATAAAAAACTCAAATAGCCAATTAATAATAAATATCGCTTGCATAGAATTATAACATTTTAGGATTAAACAGAGACAGAAACCAGTCTATGCCCAGTCAAACTGACAGGGAAATGATGTTTTCAATTATAAAATGCATTATGAATGACATATATAATCACAACTAATAACACGAAAACTTATCCTGAATGAGTGGATGGACATGAATGTGCACAGAATGGCTACATTTTAAAATTAAAATATAAAAAAAAACTCGTATATTGACAGCAAACCGACAGGAAAATATTTTCATTTATAAAAATGGAGTATGATTGGCATATATGGCTATAAATAATTGATAAAACTACAGAAGTTGAACTAGGATGTGGATATTATATTTTTCTTAATTTAGCATAAAAATAACATTGATGAGTAGCATATTTTAAATATATAAACTAAAAGAAATGGGGCGTAAAATATTCTATGCACTTTTAATGCATACATATTATTCGTGATAGGTAATGATTAATAATAACCACTAAAAATCGCTAAGTTCGCCATTAATAGTAACCAACCTCACCCAACTGTCATGTTGACAATCAGCAAAAAGAGAAAGTTTAGTGACGTCACATTATGGCATCGTTTTTTGTACGGATTTTGAAAAGTATTGATATATAAAATGCTCTCTTTATTATGATGATTAAAAATCCGTGAAATTAAGTAATTGTATAGACAAAAACAATAAACGGTTTTGGATAGAGTGAAAATGAATTATTAATATATAAATGGGAAATCTACTTTTAGTTAGAGAACGTCTTTTTAAAAACTCGTCATCCCACAAATGATGCTAATGTGGCTTACAATGGAAATTTCTAATATAAATGAAAATAGAGATTAATATTTGGGGTATTTCGTCATTGTGAAATCTAAGACGATGAAAGTCACTGGGAAAGCAATAATGCAGTTCTTCTCCTACACGTCATCATTACCAGAATCTTCTTCTTCTTTTTTTTCTAAGGCTCAATCCCACTTCCATGTGTTTGATATTATTATTATTATTATTATTATTATTATTATTATTATTATTATTATTATTATTATTATTATATTATTATTATTATTATTATTATTATTATTAGTAGTAGTAGTAGTAGTAGTAGTATTACTGCGACCCCATATAGATATGGGAAAAACGAGAAAATTATTATTATTATTATTATTATTTAATATTATTATTATTATTATTATTATTATTATTATTATTATTATTATTATTATTGGAAACCCGGTGCTGATCATAAATGGGGGAATAAAAACCTAAAGGTAATGAATACAACGTAAACATCATCAAGCTTTCGAGTTAAACTGAAAACAGTTTCAAGATGGCGGTAGATCTATGGTGTTGAAGCTGTTTTCTTACTGTGGTGTGTGTGACCGAAGGCTACTCGTATTTTCAATCTTAATGAGTGCGATACCGGGGAAAAAAAAACTCCCCTCATCTATATAGGCCCGGCCACTTATTAGGGGTGATCGAGATTTATGACCTTCACCAGAATTTTGGGAGTGATAGTTAGTACAAGTGACGTGCCAAAATCCCAGCAATCATGTGAACTTCTTCTTGATATTTTACAGTTAAAATTCAGAGTTCAAAATCACCCTTTCATACCCTATTCATTAGCAAATGCTCTTATCAATAGCTATTTTTATTCTGAAATCCCTATGTAAGGTTAATAACACATATATGCTAATCATATACTCATCAAATAATGGTAAATTCTTGGAAATTAAGAAATGTATAATTATGAAAAACCTTTATAAACCACACACACACATTCATATATATATATATATATATATATATATATATATATATATATATATATATATATATATATATATATAGCTATTTTTATTCTGAAATCCCTATGTAAGGTTAATGACACATATATGCTAATCATATACTCATCAAATAATGGTAAATACTTGGAAATGAAGAAATGTATAAAAATGAAAAAACCTCTATTATGCACACAGAGACACACACACACACACACACACACACACACACACACCACACACACACACACACACACACACATTCACATACATATATATATATATATATATATATATATATATATATATATATATATGTAGTCTCCGTGGCAAAATGGTAGCGTCTGCGACTCTGAGGCGGCAGGTCGAGGGTTCGCGTCCCATCACGGACTGAGGTTAGTAAGGGCATACACTCAGGGTAACGATTACATCTGCCAAAACAAGTCCTTCGTAAGAAGGCAACCGTCCTAGCCCTTAGTAGAAAAGGGAGTTCGTGACGTAAAACCGAATATATATATATATATATATATATATATATATATATATATATATATATATATATATATATATATATATATATATATATATATATATATATATATATATATATATATATAAAATGACAATATGAGCGAGATAATATCCATTACAAAGAAAAGCCTTAGAAGTAGCTTTATATTCCTGTTATTACAACACACACACACACACATACACACACACAGACATATTTATGTAACCTATGTGAGGCCAAAACTCGAATATGCAGCCCCCTTTTGGAATCCGCATTTGAAAAAGCACATACCTAAGCTTGAAAAAGTTCAAAGACATGCCACGAAACTGGTGCCAGAAATACGTAATCTCAGTTATGATGAGAGGCTGAGGGAATTAGACTTACCATCACTCGAAGCTAGAAGATTGAGGGGGGATATGGTGACAATCTTTAAATTCCTTCATGGTTATGATAGAGTTGATAGGGCTTGATATTTTGATATGGCTGGCTCTAGAACTAGAGGTCATAGTTTGAAGTTTCGTAAGAAATCTTCTTTGCAGGATGTAAGGAAATACCTTTTCAGTGTAAGAGTAGTTGATAATTGGAATTGGCTAAGCGAGGAGGTAGTTAATGCTATCTCAATCAATAGTTTTAAGGACAGGTATGATAAGTATCACTAAGTAGAAAATGGAACCGATGAGGAGACGGGAAGATGCGAGCTTTGGGCTCTTTCCCGTAAACACAATTAGGTAATCACACACACACACACACACACACACACCACACACACACACACACACACACACACACAGACACACATATATATATATATATAAATATATATATATATATATATATATATATATATATATATATATATATATATATATAATATTCCATTATAATATTATTTGAACAATATTATTTTAATGTAAGAAATTATATCTAAAGCAAATTTATGTTCAGTTATGCTACGTTATAGATAATTCTGATCCGGTATATATATATATATATATATATATATATATATATATATATATATATATATATATATATATATATATATATATATATATATATATATATATATATATATATATATATATATATATATATATATAAAGAGAGAACCCTTTAACTTAGATAATCTTTAAAATGCAGCGATGATCTGGAATAAATCGGTACTGACCTAATGTGTTATGCTATTATCTCTGACCTGAGATCTCACATTCTGAAAGATTATCGGTCCCAGGGTGGTGTCAACAGCACCTTCACCTCCATCTCTTTCCTCATCAAAAGGAGTTTAACCATAGCAATTTTCAAGTGTGTTTAGAAATACTTAGTCCTATTTCTTTCATTATTATACACATAGTATATACGTCCTCAGATGTACAGCTCTCTAATTCACTCTAAATTTATTCATTGAGTTAATTAAAGCCCGTTCCACAATCCTTCCAATACTAATTTTCTCACTGTGATAACCTTTTTTACAATTCCCAAAATTTATACGATAATCGAAAGTTCCTTGTTTATATACTAATAACTACGCCATTTCTTTGACACAGACGGCATGCTTTCTCGTGTTCTATCATTCCACTACTGAGTTCCCTACCTAATTCCCCAACATACATCCAGGGAGAATCCAAACGATGCAATCACTTATATAATTGATTCGGTTTTACGTCTCGAACTCCCTTTTCTACTAAGGGCTAGGACGGATGCCTTCTTGCGAAGGACTTGTTTTGGCATGTTTAATCGTTACCCTGAGTGTATGCCCTTATATAATTATTTCCAAATATTTTACCACCAACAATCCAGATTAAAACCCACGACCTGGAAAGCCGGAATCCACTTCTTGGTGAGCTGAGGCACAGAAGTCTCTAAAAGAGACAGAACTGGAACCTCCACTGAAGTTTTTCAGATATATAAATACTGAAATGTGAAAATGTATTGTAATGTTCTATTGATCACTTAACCTTGGTCCATAATGAGGAAAATAATTAAATGTGTGTGCTGATTACAGGAGGGTCGGGAGAGAGGTAAATATTTCAAAGTAGGAAAGGTGCAGTAGTGTCTTCTGTAAATCTGAGATACTTTGGTAAAAGTTCCGGGTCGCTCATTTTTAAGCAACCTCTGTGGCTCGGTGCATTAAGCTGTGGACTCTTATTCTACAGGTCCCAGTTTAAACTCCTGACAGTAGGAGGTAAATATTTGGAAATATCTAAATTTGTAAATACACTGGACTGTTCTATCAAGCAATTATCTTCGGTCCTTATTGAGAAGGAGAAGTAAATGTGTGTGCTAGTCACTACGGGTCGGAAGAGAGCTTAAAATTTCAGGGGAGAAACTGACAGTAGTCCCATTCTGTAATCTGAGAGTAAAGTAGAAGTTAAGATGGTCCCTATTTATAGGGACTTTTATGGTTCAGCACCCTAAGCTATGAACTCCAGTCTACAGACCCAAGGTTCGAATCCCGATAGTAGGAGGTAAAAAGCTGAAGATTATTATTTTTATTATTATTATTATTATTATTATTATTATTATTATTATTATTATTATTATTATTATTATTATTATTATTATTATTATTATTATTATTATTATTATTATTATTATTATTATTATTGATTAGTAGTCCAACTGGATCAAGAGCCTTGTGTTCTACAAGTATTTCCAAGCATTTAAGTCTCTAGATATTTTAGACTATACTCTCGTACTATCTTTTCTTTTTGCCTTTTTGTGAATCACCCGCACTTAAACACACATATTAAAGTTTACTTAATGAGGGTTTTGCGCTGTCTCATAGACTGACTTACTGAATTAAGTCAGTAAAAATCTTATATTTATTAATAGACATATAACATCCGCCAAGAATAAAACAAAAGATGAAAATTGTCACGGGTGTGATACACTTACAACGATAATCTACCGAAGAACAAAATCTCTCTCTCTCTCTCTCTCTCTCTCTCTCTCTCTCTCTCTCTCTCTCTCTCTCTCTCTCTCTCCTCTCTCTCTCTCTCTCTCTCTCTTCTCCCAACCATTTTTCAAATTCAAGCTCATTAACTTAATGCCTGAAATTTCCAAGACACACTAATAATATTACCCTCATTTTTCCTTCGCAACACCTTCTCAATGCTTTCTTTTAGAAGCCATTACAGCTTTCACTATTCACAATGAATTTAGCTCTTACGACTCTTGTCATTAAGTGTCTTTTTAGAGTAACAACTTGCAGAGGTGATACTTATTGGCGTTTTTTTTTATTTCTTCATTAGTAATGGCTGCTTAAAATGGAAATTGGTCCTGCTGTTATAGTCACGTCATAAGTGTGATAAATATTTTCTTCATGAAGTATGAAATTAATAAAATAATCTGTCAAGCTTCATTTCTTAGTATTTTATATATATATATATATATATATATATATATTTTTTTTTTCCTTTCTTTCTTTTTCCCCACTTCAATATCATCTTTCAGTCTCCAGTTCTGTTACATATTCTCTTTTTATTTTAGTTTTTCTGGCACAATATGGAATCAGTTAACAGGCAAACAATGATATATTAACTATTTTTTTTTGGTACTGTGACCTTGGCAGGCAGCGTATTATCGGTGTAATCACACGATTCACATCAAATAAGTTTTACTGCTACAAAAACATCCATTATTTTCGATGATTAAATAATATAAGTATTTGATATCTTCTGAAATACTAAAAAGCCAAAGGCTATCTTTTATTTTATTGGAATGCGTAACAGAGAGAGAGAGAGAGAGAGAGAGAGAGAGAGAGAGAGAGAGAGAGAGAGAGAGAGAGAGAGAGAGAGAGAGAGAGAGAGAGAGAGAGTCAAAGTCAAAAACTTCATTCCATCAAAAATGGCTATTACATGATAATTAATCTCATTACAAATTACAAATGTAAAATGTCAAAATGAAACATACATACATACATACATACATACATAAAAAGCGAATAATAGCGCAAGAATTAAGATTTTATTCATACTAATTCCTTGTTGCTGAGAGAGAGAGAGAGAGAGAGAATCTTGTAAAAATGAAATAGTAACATTTACAAATTGTCGCCATTTTATTACAAGGAAAATGAGATCACTGTGCCTGGTGTTTCATGGGGGTAACTGATCATAAGAAGGTGTTGTCGGGTGTTTATGTTAACCATTATTACTTAGTGTTCCGGTTTTACGTCATGGACTCCCTTTTCTACCACGGGCTAGGACGGTTACCTTCTTGCGAAGGACTTGTTTTGGCAGATGTAATCGTTACCTTGAGTGCATGCCCTTGCTAACCTCAGACCGTGACGGGGCGCGAACCCTCGACCTGACGCCTGAGTCGCGGACGCTACCGCTTGAGCCACGGTGATTACAGTTAACCATTATTACTGTTGTTGATAAATAAACTGAATAAATATATGCTATATTTTTTTTCACGTAAGAATACATATAATATTGATGCAAGCTTTCGTGACCCTTTGGTCACATCTTCAAGGTAACGAGCTTGGCATAATTTCTCATGTTACTTAACAGCAACAGCAGACACCATCACGTTCACTGCATTGAAAAAGTGACCAGCGCGTAACGAAAGCTTGCTTCAATTTTATACAAACACGCACATAGTTTGAGGGACAGGTATGATAAGTATCACTAAGTACAAAATGGAACCGATCAGGAGACGGGAAGATACGAGCTTTGGGCTCTTTCCCGTAAGCACTATTAGGTAATCACACACACACACACACACACACACACACACACACACACACACACACACACACACACATATATATATATAT
>JAXCGZ010012346.1:0-2500 GCA_037179515.1 Halocaridina rubra | reverse complement strand
GGAGAATATGCATGTATTATCACTGAGATATATGCTTATATGTACGTGTTTATATATATATATATATATATATATATATATATATATATATATATATATATATATATATATATATATATGTATATATATATATATATATATATATATATATATATATATATATATATATATATATATATATATATATGTATATATATATATATATATATATATATATATATATATATATATATATATATATATATATATATATATATATATATATATATATATATATATATATATATATATATATATATATATATATATGGACTGCTTCACATAATAGCAGTGAAAATTTTTTATATTTATCTGTGATAAGAATATTCCTAATGCAAAATGCTGAAATAGCGGCTAAAAATTATATTTAGGTATAATGGAAGATGGTCAGAGGCCAATGGTCAGAGGTCAATCTCTAGGAGAAAGATGACAGAGATAAGAAATAGAGATGATAGGAGAGGAGATGAAAAAAAAATACAAAGAAATAATAATAATTGTAAGAGAACTAGGAATAGGAGTAGGAGATATAGAAAGGAGCCATGGAAAAAGCTCATGAAAATAATTCAAGGTATGGGGGGGGTGCATCAATATACAGCACAAAGAATTGTAGACAAGACTGGAAAATTAATAGTAAGGGAAAGAGTGTAAGGAAAAGCATATAGAAGAGTTAGAAATGGCGGTCTTATAAAGAACAGATGACTACAATGGGTAGTCTGTGCTACAATACGTCAACACGTAGAACAAAGAACTGTTGAACATGAAACATCACTGTTAAAGGCAGTATCTTCACAGATATCCTTTGAGTGTTGCAGTGGTTACTTCCTGGGTCATATGGGAATGATTCATGTACCAACTAAAATCAGATCTATATTGTCATTCTAGAAAAAAAAAAAAAAAAAAAAAAAAAAAAAAAAAAATATATATATATATATATATATATATATATATATATATATATATATATATATATATATATATATATATATATATATATATATATATATATATATATATATATATATATATATATGTATAACGGAATATTACAATGGAGGGCTTCAACGGAAATTAATAATGCCTTGTAGTGCCAATCAAACTGTAACTGGTAAAAGCGGAAGTAAGACTCATCTGGGGTAATGTATACAGGTACATAAATCATATATTTCCTTCTTAAATCCCCCCCCCAAAAAAAAAAAAATCCCAATAGAGTTAAAAAATCGAGGCTTTCAACAGAAATGAATAATTCCACGTTGTGACATATTTAGTACTTCATCTTTGCAACAGAGAAAAGCGACGTTGAAAAACTTTTGGATAACGCATCCCATATATATATATATATATATATATATATATATATATATATATATATATATATATATATATATATATATATATATATATATATATATTGACCTACTGAAGCTTTGAGTACGCCATCAGATAAGGTAGAGGAAAATA
The DNA here is from genome assembly GCA_037179515.1 of Halocaridina rubra. Classification (NCBI taxonomy): domain Eukaryota; kingdom Metazoa; phylum Arthropoda; class Malacostraca; order Decapoda; family Atyidae; genus Halocaridina; species Halocaridina rubra. The sequence goes on along the minus strand of JAXCGZ010012346.1, from coordinate 1,003 downwards.
GGTATATTTAGCAAGAAACATAAATAATGGTAAAGACAGCAAGAGTGGAAAAGAGAGAGCTTCCGACTTATCAGTAATATAAGCCTTAGTCAGCGGAATGGCAGGAAACGCGTTACGGAATGGTAGACTGGAGAAAAGGCATATATGGTACAATTTTAAATAGATTTGTCCCTTGATAAAATCAGGGTATGGATAATGTAAATTTGGAGTCTTATTAAGCGAAAAAATATATTCTGAAGTCAGAAAGTCATGAGAATTTTTAGAATAAAAAGATTTTTATTCATTATTTTTCCTATCCTGCGCAAACTCCCGTACTGTATTGGGATTTTTAACATGAATTCTTGGATAATACCACTACTATATATCTTCGCAGTTTCCTGTAGAAGAGCTACATTTATATGACTACTTTTGTGAGATCTGTCAATTTATACAGTATATCTATTAGCTGAATTCCAAACGCTAAAATACAATTCTCACCAATGATTCCACTCTGGTTTTCAAGTGCTTAATAACGGAATAATGTAAGTTTTTGCGCGAAAATAATACAGATAATGCCGTCTTTATATTGCCTATATCTTTTAACATGGGGAAGCAACTAATTTATATAACTTGATAGAATAACTAACAAAATCAGCTAAATAATAAAAACAAAATACACGATTTATTGTAGTCGGATCATTACAATATAAACTGTAAAAATGGTAAACTTTTAACTAATCGTCATTTCTTAATATTATAACCCTCATTTTACGTGTTACTAGTAGTCCCCGCCGTTATGGGGAGGACACAGACCTGTAAGCAATCCCACCTTACCGCGTTAAGAGGGGTAGCCAGCCATAATTTTCCAGCTGCACTAGCTTTGCACAAACCCATACTGGGGATTAATAGTGACATTTAACGTAAAGACTTTTATTATAATCATAATTTTAATATACTTTCTTATTACAGGCATTTGCATCATGGTATTACTAGGCACTAATAAAATGTTTATAGTCACTGTTAA
>JAXCGZ010012345.1:10000-22500 GCA_037179515.1 Halocaridina rubra | reverse complement strand
GTTTAATGTATATATGGGTGGAGTGGTAAGGGAATTACTTGTCAGAGTATTTTTCTTTATGAGTGTGACACCGGGACAGGCAAAGACTGGCCTAATCAATAAATGCACCTGGCACGAGAAAACACCAAGACAAAGGAAAAGAAAAAGGTTTAGGACAAGGCTGAGGTGAGGTAATGTCACACAAAGGAAAACGACAGACAGGAAAAACAGTCAAAGTACGGAGGACCCATGAGATATGGAGGAGTAGGCCCTGAGATGACGAGTAGATCTGCTTTTTGAAGGATGATAGGTCATAAGAATTAGGAAAGACAGAAGGAGGAAGAAAGTTCCAGAGTCTGGAGGTAGATGGGAAGAAGCAGTCGCTGCACTGACCAATCCGCGAGCTACAAATCTCCGCACAGTACCTGTGAGATGAGGCCGCTTGGCGAGTGTTACGCGGCCTCGGCAGTGGGGGAGGGATGCAGCTCGCTAACTCATCAGAGCAGCCATGGAAGTAGTAGCGATAGAAAAGAGGAAGGGATGATACCTTACGGCGTAGAGAAAGAGAATCCAGATTAGAAGTAAGAGAAGGCTCTTTAATGAGTCTGTCTGCCTTAGATTGAACCCTATCGAGGAGATAAGTATAAGAAGAAGCACCCCAGATGGGTGAGCAGTATTCTAAGCAGGGACGGATAAGACCTTTATAAATTTTAAGTAAGTGTAAAGAGGAAAAGTATTGGTGAAAACGAAACAAAACTCCCAATTTTTTAGATGAAGATTTAGAGGGAATTAAGAGAGTAAATTTTGTAAGTTTCAAAGACAATAACGTTATCAGGAGGAGAAAAAGATAAAGAGACATCCAGAAAAAGTGTCCTGGAGGCATTGAATTTAACTAAATTTTGAGTGCCCCACTCAGATACCCTCTGCAAATCGGAGTTGAGAGTAGAAGAAAGAGTGATACGAGACTGATTACGAGTAGCAGATGAAAGTTGTGAAGAAAAGGCAGAGGAAAAGTGAAGGGTAGAATCATCATCAAAGGCATGAAGAAGAGAGGAAGATGGGGATCGTAGAAGATCATTGATGAAGAGAAGGAAGAGAGTAGGTGAAAGAACAGAGCCCTTTGGATCACCACTGGTAACAGAGAAAGGGCCATATGTCGCACTATCAACTACTACAGTTAACAAACGGTCAGAAAGAAATTGGAAATCAGAGAACAGAGAGAAGGGGGTAAAGCCATAGGCAGGGAGTTTGGCTAACGGAGCCTTGTGCCAGACTCTGTCAAAGGCCTTACAGATATCAAGAGCGACGACAAAGGATTCCCCATAGTTCCTCAGAGAAGATGACCTTACATGAGTAAGATAGGACAGGAGGTCACCAGTGGATCTTCCTTGCAGAAGCCGTACTGTTGATCGGAGATAAGTGTGTTAGACTTCAAGGCGTTTCAAGAAGTGAGGGTTGAGCAAAGTTTTGAATACTTTAGCAATAGAGGAGGTTAGGGCAATAGATCGGTAGTTTGAAAGAATAGAGCGGTCACCCTTCTTAGGAACAGGTTGAACGAGATCATGCTTCCAAGATGAAGGATAGCATACTGGTTGACAGAATGAGGTGAAAAAGACGGCAAAGCACGGGAGCCACTTCATCTGCAAACTCCTTAATGAACCTTGCTGGGATCCATCGGGACCAGATGCCTTGTTCGTCTTTAGCAAGCGAAGAACCCTTTGAATATTACGTGAAGAAAAGATAAGGGAGGGCATAGGGTTAGAGAGAGGTAAAAATTGAGGAACAGGTGAGCTAGAATCATTTATGGAAGAGTTGGCAGAAAAATGAGAGCCAAAGAGAGTGACTTTGTCAGTGGGAGAGCAAGCTATAGAACAATCAGAATGAATGAGAAGGGGAAAGCTTGAGTTGCAGAAGTTTTTGGAGAGGTTTTTGGCAAAGGACCAGAAGCATTTGTCAGTGGGAGAGGAGTTAAGGTTATCAACTTTCCCTCTTATAAAGGAAGCCTTAGACCTTAGAATCTGAACAGTACAGTGACTCCTAGCAACAATAGAAGCATAGCGAGTTAAATTGGAAGGAGAGGCTTGGTAAGATCAGTGTGCCCAATTTCTGGCCTGGATAGCCATGGAGCAGGCACGGTCAAACCAAGATTTAGGGGAAGAGAGAGTTTTTGTAGAAGAGGGGATGTATGCCTCCATTCCAGAGGTCATGATGTCAGCAACTTTTAGAGCTACCTGATCAAGGTTGCGGGACCAAAAGCAGTAGTCATCCCATTGAAAGTCAAAGAGGAAGTTGCACAAATTTTCATGTTAGGTACACTCAAAATGACAAAGGCGGCACTGAGTGGGAGGGATTGGTGGAGGGGGAGCCATTATGGAAGAGATTGAGATCATAGAGTGGTCAGATTTACCAAGAGGGGAAAGCACAGAATAAGAGTAGTTTGAAGGATTAGAAGTAAGAAATAGGTCAAGAGTGTTTTCTGCATGTTTGTGACGATCAGGGACACGAGTAGGGTGTTTGATTATTTGCTCCAGACTGTGAGTAATAGAAAAAGGAAGGGCCTCACTTCCTCCCACATCAGTGTGAGAAGAATTAAGCCTCTCACAGTGGTGTACATTGAAGTCTCCAGTGTAGGAACTTCGGCATGTGTATGAGAAGATAGCAAGGAGTTATGGCACTAGGACAGATATTCAAAGGAAGACACAAACTCGGTAAAGTTTGGAGAACAGTAGCAGAAGCAAAGGAAAATAGTGGTAGTGGAAAGATTGATTTTTAGCCAGAGAACATCAAAGTCAGGAGATTCAAGGTCCATGAGCCTCGCAATAGGAGTGTTAGTGTTGCAGTAGGCACAGACTCCACCTCTGGAACGAAAATGAGTATACAGTAGAGTATAGTGAGAGATTTTGAAATGGGTCAGTGGAAGCATGTATAGACAGCTGGGTTTCAGATAGGAGGTGGTGGTGGTTGGGGAGGAAAGTACCCAAGTGCTGCTCCACAGATGAAAGATTAGAGTTCAGCCCATGAATGTTAGAATAGTGAAGAGTTAATGGAGCAGATCTATTGGGAGGTTCAAGGTTAAGGGCAGAACCATTACTACCACCAGGCGTGTCTGCCCTCAAGCCAATAGTGGAGTCAGCACGATCCCCGGAGATTTTTCTCACGCCTTTAAGCCAGGTACTGTTGGCCTTTAATTGTGGACCTTCCATAAATAGTAGCAAATATGAGGAAAAAAGAGAGAAAGAGAGAGATGTAGGAAGTGTTGTGACCTGTCAAATGTAATCAAATAGCAAGAGATGTGTAATGAATACACGAGAATATCCAGTGTAGATGTAGTAATTAAGAAAGAATGGAGTAATAAGGGAAGTAATTGAAAGAGTTTTATACAAGGGCTTGGATTTAGTGGGTGAGTATGGAAGGTAATTAAAATTGAATCAGTCGTTGTTCCTAGATGATACGGCGCTTGTGGCTGCTACTCAGAATGACCGTAATCATTTGGAGACTGAGTTTGTTATGGTGCGTGAAAGAAGGAAGTTGCAGGTGAATATTAGTAAATGTAAAGTCATGAGATGGACGAGGAATATATATGTTGGCAGATTGAATGTAGGAGAGAAAGGGGAGTTACTTGGGGAAGTTAGAGAGTTTTAAGTGTCTGATGTCGCACATAGCAAGGAATGGATGTGCGGATGTGGAGGTAAGTCATAGAGTGAAGTAGGAGAGTAAAAGTCTTGATGGGTTGAAAAAGTGTGCTGAGAAATATGTATTTGGGAATGAATGCAAAGAGATGGTTATATGAAGGTGTGATTGTGCCTACAGCATTGTATGTAGCAGAGACTGGGAATTCAAGAGATGATGAAAAGAATAAGTTGAATGTAATGGAAATGAGGTGTTTGTGAAGTATCTCTGGTGTATCTAAATTAGATAGAGAAAAAAAAATTGAGTAGGTCAGGCAGAGAACGGGTGTTGAAAAAAAGATGTCGGATAGGTGAGAGAGTCTTGAGTTGGTTTGGAAATATGAAAAGGATGAATGCTGAACGACCAACGAAAAAAGTGTGGGGTGCAGAAGTAGTTTGAGTAAGGCCAAGAGGAAGAACTAAAATGAGATGAATGGATGGCGTGAAAAGGGCATTTTTGTACGTGGAATGTCAGTGGAGCAGAGAAGAGAGCGTTCAAGAGATAGGAATGAGTGGAGGAAGATTGTGTTGAAATGATATGGGCCAAAGGTATATCTCGCACCTATTTGCACGGTGATCTGTGATGAACGTGTGAGGGAAGTTGCCATATTATGCAGCAGCGGGGGTAAACCAGCTGCGGCTGTCGATCTCACAGCAGAATATCCTTTTCTACGTAATAATGATAATAATAATAATAATAATAATAATAATAATGATAATAATAATAATAATAATAATAATAATAATAATAATAATAATAATAATAATAATAATAATAATAATAATAAAAATAATAATAATAATAATGATAATAATAATAATAGTTATTATTATTATTATTATTATTATTATTATTATTATTATTATTATTATTATTATTATTATTATTATTGTTGTTATTGTTATTGTTATTATTATTATTATTATTATTATTATTATTATTATTATTATTATTATTATTATTATTATTATTATTATTATTATTATTAATTATTATTTATTATTATTATTATTATTATTATTATTATTATTATTATTATTATTATTATTATTATCATTATTAGTATTATTATTATTACTATTATTATTATTATTATTATTATTATTTTACATCTTCAAAATACTGTATATACGTCATCTCATATGTTGGGTGGTGATTGATTGGTTAATATTGAATAGGGGGGATTACTACCTTTTCAATCACCCTCCCCTAGAGAGACAGACAGACAAACAGAGAGAGAGAGAGAGAGAGAGAGAGAGAGGAGAGAGAGAGAGAGAGAGAGAGAGAGAGAGAGAGAGAGAGATTGCAAGTTTACACTTATAATGGATTTTATACTATATCCATACATATGTACGTACATACATACATGCATACGAACATACATACATACATACATACATACAGACAGACAGACAGACAAACAGTCTTTACTCATTCTTTTTTGTAATTCTACACCAGACGAAGGCGTTCACTGACAAATTACCGGAGAGAAACTTTGTCGTGCGGAATAAATTACTTGGAGCTGGGGCGGGGCTTACGTCTTTGTGGGAGGAGCCAAAGAGGAGGGTATGTTCGTAGTTTGATGTGGATGGTATTAGAGAGAATGGGAGAAATATTGAAGAAAACGGGAGGCTTTCGGCGATATGGAGGGATTGGGAAGGAAAATGGAAGGGGCATGGAATGCAAAGAAGGCCTATGAAGTGAGGATGTGTGGAATGGGGCATGTCTTTGAAAAATGTGGACATTGGAGAAATGGGACATGGCTTAGAAAGATAGGAGTCGAGAATGTTGAAGTTGGGGGGTAGGAGATTGGAGGAGAGAATTGATTTGAAAGAAAACTGAAGGAATTGGAAGAAAGTGGGGGTGGCTGCTAGAAAAAAAGTGGGGAAAAGGGAAGGGGCTCTTAGAAAATAAAGAGGAAATTGGAGGTGAGAGGAGTGGTTTAGAGAGAAAATGTAGGATATCAAAGGTAAAGGAAGTGGTTTTATCGAAAAGGAAGAAGATTGGAGGAGAGGGGAGGAGCTTAGAAAGAAAGGGAGGACATTGGAGAAACAAGAAATGGCTTAGAAAGAAAAGTGAGGAGATTGGAGAAAGGGAAGTGATTTAGAAAGAAAAGTTAGGAAAGGGGAGTGGCGTAAAAAGAAAAGGGAGGAGTTTGGAGGAAAGGGGAGGAGTTTGGATGCAAAGGAGGGCTATGAAGCTACATGTGCGGTAAAGAGATCCCCACCTGCGGGCCAAAAAGGAAAGGTCCGCTCACCCTTAAGGGAGAACATCAACAAAAAAAAAGGGGGGGGTAAAGAGATGCTCAGAGAAGCTGTGAGATGTTCAAAAGAAACACCAAAATAGGGAGGGTAAAAAGAGTAGATTAGAGAAATCATTTTAAGCTAGGAGGCGGGGCTGGAGATGCAGAGGAGGAGACCTAGACCAAGTTATGAAATTATTGTGTTATAAGTTGACGAGCTTTGAGGGAGTGATGTAGGAGGAGGAGGAAGGATGGTGTGGAAGGGTGTTATTATTATGTAGTGGGTTTTGGGAGGAGGAGGAAGTAAAGGAGGGAGAAAAAAGGTATGTGAGGTAGGTCTTTGAACCATTAAGAGCAAAGTTTGGTTGCATTAGAGAGAGTTCGTTTAACACGAGCCAACGCCGTATCAGACAAGAGCTAAAAATTTGTACTCGAAACTTGTTTTATTTTGAATGTCTTCCTTCCTTGTTCTCTGCATAAGTATCTGCATGAATGTCTATCTATCTATCTATCTACATATATCTATCTATCTATCTATCTATCTATCTATCTATGCTGCTGGCCTCTCCCTCTCTCATTTGTCCCAGTGCAAATGAGGATGGACACAGGTCAGAGCTAAGGAAGTATGGCTGGATGCCTTCCTAACGATCTAGAGTGGGTTCGAACTCGAGTTTGTTACTTCTTTAATAAAGTTCTCTAACCACTACGCTATCGCTGTGTTCCTTTTACACATCTTCTACCCTCGTATTTTCTACATTTCGCAGTGTACAACTAAAGAGGATCCTCTAATTTGGTATGAAAATAACTTCTTTTATTCACTACTTGCCGTTGGAAGCGACTAAACAGGATAAAGAGTAGGAGGTTGGCAAACCTCCATCTCTGCTTTTTTATTTACAGCTTTGGGTACCATGATTTTTATAGTTTTCTACTGATATTTTATGTCTATTATATGGGTAAGTTGTGAGTTCACATTTTAAATATATTTTATATGTCATATCTTCTTCTTCTTCTTCTTCTTCTTCTTCTTCTTCTTCTTCTTCTTCTTCTTCTTCTTCTTCTTCTTCTTCCTCTTCCTCTTCCTCTTCCTCTTCCTCTTCCTCTTCTTCGTCGTCTTCTTCTCCTTCTCCTTCTCCTTCTCCTTCTCCTTCTCCTTCTCCTCCTCCTCCTCCTCCTCTCTTTCTTTTTCCTTCTCTCTTTCTTTTTCCTTCTCTCTTTTTTCTTCTTTCTTTTTCCTTCTTTCTTTTTCCTTCTTTCTTTTTCCTTCTTCCTTCTTCCGTCCTTCTTCCTTCTTCCGTCCTTCTTCCTTCTTCCGTCCTTCTTCCTTCTTCCATCCTTCTTCCTTCTTCCATCCTTCTTCCATCCTTATTCTTTCTTCCTTCCTTCTTCTTTCTTCCTTCCTTCTTCTTTCTTCTTTCTTTCTTCTTTCTTTCTTCTTTCTTTCTTCTTTCTTTCTTCTTTCTTCTTTCTTCTTTCTTCCTTCGCATGCACGAGGTCGAAAGATCGGTTCCCGTCCAAGACCGAGAGCTTAAGCTGTTTCCTGGCAGGTACTGCTGTGGTTGGGCACCACAGTGGGGGTTGGGGCTTGCCCCGGCTGACGAATACCCATTGTATAATGAAATGGAAATAAAGGTTTATTATATATTATCATCTTTTTTCTTCCTTGGACAACTACTACTACTACTACTACTACTACTACTACTACTACTACTACTACTACTACTACTACTACTACTACTGGTACTGGTACTGGCACTGACGATGATGATGATACTGATAATGATGATGATTATAAAGATAATACCCTGTCATTAAACCTTAAAAATTCTCTCTCTCTCTCTCTCTCTCTCTCTCTCTCTCTCTCTCTCTCTCTCTCTCTCCTCTCTCTCTCTCTCTCTCTCTCTCTCTCTCTCTCTCTCTCTCTCTCTCTCTCTCTCTCTCTCTCTCTCTCTCTCTCAAACTTGTGTAGGGATTATAATCTCAGAGGATATAAAAACTTTTCCAATGAATAAAACGCACCGAAGCCTTTATTAAATATCAAGTAATTTTATTCTCATGTTGTCAATTACTTAACCCACACCCACTCTCATCCCTTCACCCCACTCATTTCCCCCGTGCCTCTCCACTTTTTTTTTACTTTCTTATGTAATATATATATATATATATATATATATATATATATATATATATATATATATATATATATATATATATATATATATATATATATAATTGGTCGGGACCAACAATAACCAAATAAGCACATTACTTATATGAAAACGTGAATCATTTTTACCCCGACCTTGGTTTAATAATTATAAGGCCTAGGTTCAAGTCTCCGTCGGGGTAAAAATGATTCATAATTTCACATACGTAATGTGCTTATTTGGTTATTGTTGGTCCCAAATGAGATTAGGAGTTGAATTAAATGCGAAAACGAAACCGCGAGTAAGGTTGGGGAAACTGTAATATGAACATAGTGGCTCTCAGAGAGCATGCGTTCATTCCTACTATAGCAGATAGAAGCTATAAGGTCTGTTTCCTTTTAACCTTCTGTGGCGTAGTTGGTAGTGCCTTGGCTTAGTAATTATAAGTCCTAGGTTGAAGTCTCGGTCGGGGTAAACATGATTCACGTTTTCACATATGTAATGTGCTTATTTGGTTATTCTTGGTCTCCAATGAGATTGGGAGTTGAATTAAATGCGAAAACGAAACCACGAGTGAGGGTGGGGAAACTGTGATATTAACATAGTGGCATTCAGAGAGAATGCGTTCATTCCTACAATAGAAGATATAAGCTATAAGGTCTGTTTCCTTTTAACCTTCTGTGGTGTTGTTGGTAGCTCCTTGGCTTAGTAATTATAAGTCCTAGGTTCAAGTCCCAATCGGGGTAAAAATGATTCATATATATGTGTGTGGGGGGGGGAATGCACTACCAACTACGTCACTGAAGGCCTAGTTGGTCTAGCATTGGCACTTTAATAATGTGTCTTAGGTTCGAGTCCCTTCTATGGGCAAAATTTGATTCATATTTCCCATATGTTAATGTGCGTATTTAATTATTATTGATGCCTATATAGCAGGGGATCTAAATTAAATACGAAAAAGTAGTACAAGTGAGGTTATGAAGGTACTTTCCACCCTAACTTTCTCCTCTCTGAAAACCAGTTGTTTAGCCATGCTTCCACTGATCCATTTCAAAATCTCTCACTATAACCTGTATTCTCGCATTGGTTCCAAAGGTGGGATCTGTGCCTACTGCAACATTGAAACTCCTATTGCAAGGCTTATGGACCTTGAATCTCCTGACATTGATGTTCTCTGGCTGAAAATCTATCTCTCCACTACCACTATATTCCTTTGCTTCTTTTACTGCTCCAAGCTCCACTGACTTTGTCTTTTTTTTTTTCATATCTGTCCTCTTACCACGAATCCTTGCTATCATCTCATCCACATGCCTATATTCTCTATATTGGAGACTTCAATGTATACCACAGTAAGTGCCTTAATTCTTCTCACACTGATGTAGGAGGTAGTGAGGCCCTTGCTTTCTCTATTACTCATGATCTGTAGCAAATTATCAAACATCCGACTCGTGTTCCCAATCCACACGAACATGCAGTCAACATTCTTGACCTATTTCTTACTTCTAACCCTTCAAGCTACTCTTAGTCTGTGCTTTCCCCTCTTAGTATATCTGTTCACTCTGTGATCTCAATGTCTCCCATTTTCGCTCCCCCACCATCAATCCCTCCTACTCAGTGCCGTCTTTGGCACTTTGAGCGTACCAAACTTGAAGATTTGCCTAACTTTCTCCTTGACTTCCCATGGGATGACTACTGCTTTCAGTCCTGCAACCCTGATCAGGTAGCCCTAAAAGTTGCCGAAATCATAACCTCAAGAATGGAGCTGTACATCCCCTCCTCTACGAAAACTTTTTCTCCAATTAATCCTTGGTTTGACTGTGCCTGCTACATTGCTATGCAGGCAAGGTATCAAGAACACTGGTTGTACCAAGCTTCTCCTCCTGATTTAATTTGCTCTGCTTTTATAGTAGCTAAGAATCCCTGTACTGCTCAGATTCGGTCTAAGGCTTCCTTTTTAAGAATGAAAGTTGATGACCTTAACTCCTCTCCCTCTGACAAATGTTTCTGGTCCTTAGCCAAAAACCTCTCCAAAAACTTCTGTAACTCAAGCTTTCCCCCCTCTCATTCATTCCAATGGTCCTATAGTTTGTTCTCCCACTGATAAAGCCACTCACTTTGGCTCTCATTTTTCTGCCAGCTCTTCCATAAAGGTTTCCAGCACTCCTCTCCCTCAGTCTTTACCCCCTTTCTAATCCTATGCCCTCCTTTATCCTTTCTTCACACAAAGTTTATAAGGTTCTTCGCTCACTAAAGCCAAACAAGGCATCTGGTCCCGATGGTAGCCCTGCAAGGTTCCTTAAGGAGTTTGTAGATAAACTGGTTCCCGTGCTTTGCTGTCTTTTTCGCCTCATTCTGTCAACCAAATATCTATCCTTCATCTTGGAAGCATGCTCTAGTGCAGCGAGTTCCTAAGTAGAGTGACCGCTCTATTCCTTCAAACTACCAACCTATTGCCCTAACCTCTTCTATCACTGAAGTTATCAAACCTTTGCTAAATGCTTACTTTTTGAAAAGTCTTGTATCTAACTCACTTATATCCAATCATCAATACGGCTTCTGCTAGCAAGATCCACTGGTGACATCTTGTCCTATCTTACTCATGTATGGTCATCTTTTCTGAGGAACTATAGGGAATCTTTTGTCGTCGCTCTTGAATCTCTAAGGCTTTTGACAGAGTCTGGCACAAGGCTCTGTTAGCCAAACTCCCTGCCTATAGCTTTACCCTTTCTCTCTGTTCTCTGATTTCCAGATTTCTTTCTAACCGTTTTATATCTGTGGTTGTTCACGGTGCAACATCTAGTCCATTCCCTGTTACCAGAGGTGTTCCACAGGGCTCTGTTCTTTCACCTTCTCTGGTCCATCTCTTCATCAACGATATTCTTCAGTTCCCATTTTTCTCTCTTCTTCACGCCTTTGCCGATGATTCTACACTTCATTTTTCCTCTGCCCTTTCTTCAAAGTCTTCATTTGCTACTCACAACCAGTCTCATATCACTCTTTCTTCCACTCTCAATTCCGATTTGCAGAGGGTGGCTGACTGGGGCACCCCAAATTTACTTTTATTTAATGAATCTAAGAAACAGTTTCTGGCGATCTCTTAATCTTCTCCTGCTCCTGATAGCCCAACTGTCTTCGAAACTAACGAAATTTACCCTCTTAGGTCTATCAATATATTAGGAATCCATATAGCCTCTTACTTGTTTTGGAGGATTCACAAAATCCAAATTTCTAAATCTGCATTCAAAGAATTGGGAGTTCTGTTTCGTTTTCGTCAGTACGTATCCTCTTTACAGTTCCTTAAAATCTATAAATTTTTTACCCATCCCTGCTTAGAATACTGCTCGCACATCTGGGGTGCCTCTTCTTATACTTATTTCCTGGATAGGGTTGAATCTAAGGCAGTCAGACTCATTAATGACCCTTTTCAATCTTCTAATCTGAATTTCCTTTCTCTTCGCCGTAAGGTATCATCTCTTTACCTTTACTATCACTACTACTTCCATCGCTGTTCTGATGAGTCGGCGAGTTGCATCCCCCCCCCACTGCTAAGCCACGTTACAGTCGCCAAGCGACCTCGTCTCACAGGTACTGTGTGGAGATTTGTTGCTCGTGGATTGGTCGGTGCAGAGACTGTTTCTTCCCATTTACCTCCAGACTCTGGAACTCTCTTTTTCCTTCTGTTTTTCCTAATTCTTATAACATATCTTCATTAAATAAGCGGATCTATCGTCATCTCAGAGCCTAATCCTGCCATATCTCTAGCTCCTCAGTACTTTGACTATTCCTTCAGTCTGTCCTTTTCCTTTGTATATCATTGCCTCATCTCTGCCTTGTCCATGACCTTTTTCTTTTCCTTCGTCATGGTGTTGTCTTCGTGCCCGGGTCTTTATTGGTGAGGGCAGCTTTTGCCTGTCCCGGTTTCATACTCATAAAAAAACTGTAATATGAACAAAAAAGCATTCTGATACTGCGTTCATTCCCTAGCATAGCAGTTAACTGTGAGGATAGCTTCTTGTTTAGATCTTTATTTTTGTCCCTTTTTTTAAAATGTAACTATTATATTTAAAGGAAAATACTGAACACAGGTCAAAAAAATGAAACTATTCATTGTTAAAAAAGCAAAAAGCTATTTATTCTTTAATATATTTAGCTACGTGTATGTTTATTTATTTACTTATATATATATATATATATATATATATATATATATATATATATATATATATATATATATATATATATATATATATATATATATATATATATATATATATATATATATATATATATATATATATATATATATATATATGTATATATATATATATATATGTATATATATATATATATATATATATATATATATATATATATATATATATATATATATATATATATATATATATATATATATATATATATATATATATATATATATATATATATTTACTTATTTCTTTAAATAT
>JAXCGZ010012344.1:25000-30362 GCA_037179515.1 Halocaridina rubra | reverse complement strand
CTGCTGCCATGACACACGCTCCTGCCCGCACCGTATACCTGCCTCATCTGCTGCTGCCGCTGCTTGTGATACTGCTTCTGGATCCACGTCTCAGCCTCCGCCGGACACTTCACAGTGGAAGTGTGTTCGTGCAACATGCCTGGGGTCAACGTCTGGCATGGCTGTGCTAGACGGTCTCATGCCACACCACCAGAGCGCGCTCCACTGCCCCCGCCACCGCCCATCGCCGCACCTTCCTCTCTACGTCCTCCTGACTCTGCTGACATCATTTGCTCTCCGTAAGGCTGTTGCTACCCTGGAGTCCCGCTGTACAGCTCTCACAGCTCGCCTTGATACCATAGGTGCCCGCATTGACAGTATGGTCACCCAGCAAGATACAATGGAAAGGACTCTCGCAAGTTTGGTCGAGTCTCATCAAGCTGTTGTTGACACCATCACGACTCTCACTGACAAGTTTAATAAGGTCGCCTCCCACCTTGAGAAGTTGACTGATGTGCAGCCCAGGTCTTCTTCATCCCATGCTCTGTCTGACAGTGCCCCGCCCACTTCTGCCTTCCGCAAAAATAAGAATAAGATTCGCTAGTCGCATACAATTTCATGCCATCTCTTGGAATGCCTTTGAATTAGACACTCTCCTAACTCACTGCACTTAGAGCCTATGTTTATCGTCATCATCCGCAGGTTATTTTCATACAAGAGGCTTTTCCTGGTGGTGCACCACCAGGGGAGGAGGCTCCTATGCTCACAGGGTGTTTCATATGTGCATTATACCAGAAGAGGACTCATTACCTACATTCATTCCTCCATACCTCACATGCTCCTTGGTTCTTCTGCACAAGTGATATGACCTTTCAGCTCTTTGAAATCACTGTCGTGACCTTTCAGCTCTTTGAAATCACTGTCGGAATGGTACTCTTCGATTGTGCAATGTCTACTCTGCCCAGGTGTGATTAATCTACCAGCCCTTCCAATACCTACAGACAGTGGAATGATCTATATGGGGGATTTTAACGCCAGACACCCCGCCCTTGGTGACTCATCTCTCACTCCCAATCGCTGTGGCAAGCCTCTGCTCGACTACATCCGCCGCTACCCCCCGCCTCACCCGCTGGGATACTGGTGGTGCCACACACGCTCGTGGGGGTACTGAGATCACATTCTCACAGCTGGCCTTGTGGTACCTAATGTCTCCTGCTCTTCTATCCCTTCCTCTCTTTTCTGACCATGTTGCCCTTAGCCTGAAATACTCCATACTTCAGACTCCAGCTACCCTCTCCCCATCACCGCACCCGCATCTCTATCCTCCCAAATACTGTCCCACTTATATTTCCTTTATCTCTCACCTCCTTCCCACTTTTGATCCCCTTTCTCCAGACAGCTTATGCAACTCACTGGTGGATTCTACACATGACTTCTACACGCATTATGTTCTCAGACCACACGTTCCACGTCGCCCTGAGGCCCATTCCTGGACTTTGGATCAGCGTATTGCCCAGGGCGGAAAGGACAGCTGTGGATGCTGGACTCTCCTTTCAAAGACTGCCCACCCCTGACCACCTGCACCAATATCAGTTGGCGAGGGATGATCTGGTTGCCCTGCAGAAGTGTGTGCACACGGAGTATTGGCAGAAATTTACGGATAGTATTAACCATCAGACTAGCGCTGGGACTATGTGGCATCTTATAAGGAAGGCTGTCAAGAAGAAACCCACCTGTGCTCTACACCACAGTCCACTTGAGTACGCTCAGGACCTCATTACTACCTGGTCAGCACAGTCACAAACTTGCAACCTTCCCGGGAACGTTCAAGAGGCACTCTCCACCCACCGCAGTGTTCGTAACCTCCGCCTAATGGGTGCATTACTACAGACGGATGAAGAGGATGACATCCCATTCACAGAGGATGAACTACGACGTGCTCTTGCTAGGATTAAGGCTACTGCCCCTGGGGAGGATGGTCTTACATATCAAGTTCTCCGTCTTCTTCAGAAAGTTCCTGGTAACCCCCTACTGCGCCTCTTCAATCTTTGCTTTTGCTTGGGGCATGTGCCCTCTGCCTGGACCAGAAGCACTATTATTCCTCTACCAAAACCTGGAACCGACAAATTTAGGCCTATCTCCCTCACCTCCTGCTTCAGCAAAGTGTTTGAACGCATCCTTCTTGCCCGGCTCATGCACCGTCTACAGGATAAACTCTCCCCCAGTCTTTATGGTTTCCTCCCACAACGGAGCACACATCACTGCCTCGCTGAACTCTACACCCGTCTTTCTCCCACCAGTGTGGTCGCCTTCCTGGACCTCAAATCTGCCTTCGATATAGCCAACAAGGAAATTATTCTTGACCAGCTGGTGGACTTTGGAGTTCGGGGGAACATACTGAAATGGATACGGGGATATCTCTGCAACAGAACATCAAGCGTCCTTTTTAAAGGGTCGTATAGCTCCTATGAACGGTTTGAACTGGGTACTCCTCAGGGGGGTGTGCTAAGTCCTTTTCTATTCAATATCCTTATGCATCGTCTACTCTCCCTCCTTCCTGTCATCCCCGGTACTACAGTTACCTGCTATGCGGACGACATATGCATCCACACGACCTCAACTCACGACCTTCAGCACATGCTCCATGACTTTTACGTGCCTGCTACCTCCTGTGGCCTTATTATCTCCCCAGAAAAAAGCAGGATTTTTACTTCACGCAACTGCAGAGCACTGCCCGCATTCGCCATGGGTGGTAATGTCATCCCTCACTGCACACAGTACACGTATTTAGGTGCACCTGTCCGGATCACCCCAGCTATACCTGCTCGTCAACGAATTCATCCCTTTGTGAAGAGCCTTCTTGACCGTCTGGAGCCCCGCTTTGCACCTGTCAAGTGGCTTGCCAACAATGCTGCAGGAGTCTCCATCCCAGTGGCGAGGACCCTCTACATCCTACTACTTCGGTCAGTGGTTGACTATCTGTCTCCTGCCTTGTGTCAACTTCCTAAACCAGCTCTCGAGCCACTTGAAAAGTTCCAGAATCGAGTCATGAGATTTATCTTGGGATGTTCTCTCTCTACCCGTATTGTGAGTATGCAGTTGGAGCTCAACTTACCCCCTCTTGTGGAGAGGATTTATGCCAATGTGTCCTATTTTACTGTTAAGTGTCTTCACTACCCCTTTCTTGCTCCGTACTTCTCTGCTGTCATGAGGACGTCCCTTGATCCAGACGCACCCAGGCTCCCACTTCGAGCAGGAGGTCATAACCTTATCAGGGTGGTGAGTGACATTCTCCGTGGCCTTGACATCGACCTGCCAGTGCAGGCGGCTGTCCCAGATTTACCACCCTGGCGTGTCCCCCTCCCCGCTGTCACATATACACCGACCTCGAAGGATGTCTATCCCCCCTTGCAGAGACAGTTAGCTCTGGAGACTATCGCTGATGTATCCACGTCTGTCCCTGCAGCACACCACGTCTATGTTGATGGTTCTGTGCAAGCAGATGGGAGGGCGGCATGTGCTGTGTTTTCCCCCACCATGGAGCCGCCTGTGCCGGCTGATTCATGGATTGGCCGTAGACTACCCACCTCGTCGAGCTCCACCTACTGTGAACTGAATGCCATCTTGGATGCCGTGACTCTCCTTGTTCGACGACGAGTGAATGGGGTAATAATTTGTGACTCCCAATCGGCCCTACAAGCCCTATCCTCGCCAAGACCTATCTGTGGCCGTGCTGTGGGAAATATACTATGTCGCCTCGCAGCCGCTCGGGATGCTTCTCTTGTTGTGTCATTTGTTAGGACTCCATCCCACATTGGGCTGACTGGCAACGACACAGCTGATCGTCTTGCCAAGGCGGCCTGTATGCTGGATGGGCATGCTGTGGACGCTGAGCCCTCCCTCCGATGCCTACGTAACATCATCTACTCAGCTGGGTTTGCCATGACGGTCCAGCGCAGGGACACGGAGAGGGCCAACAGTGTGTCCATACAGCACCATGATCACTTCCTTCACAGTCGCTACAAGTATCGCAGACGCGGGTTAATGGTGCGGAAAAACAATGTAGTTAGTGCTCGGCTCAGAATGGGGTATCGGCCTTTATGGCAGGTCTCCCAGACTCTAGATATGCCACAGTACACCTCCTGTACATTATGCGACCGAACTAATGCTAACACTCTTGACCACTATTGTCTTCAGTGCCCCGCAGTGAGAGATGTTTTACCACGAGGTCAGAACTTAATACAGATCTGCTCATTTTTACTTAATGATGACAACCTTGATGTTATTCTTGCTCGTTTTCCTCACTTTGGTGGCCATTAATTATATTGAATTATACATATATTTTCTGTATGTTGCTATATAATTCTGTTTGTGCATTCTGCGTTTCTCTGAGCTTTACTTTTGCATATAATGTACTCTGTGCTGCCATTCTGTGAGTTGTATGTTAGTATGCAGCAATGTTTTATCAATATGTACACCTCCCTGTAAACCATGTTCAATTCTTGGTTTTATATCCATTTGAAGCATTATTTGTATGAACTCATGTAATGTCTGACGCCTTGGCGCAATAAATTAATAAAATAATAAAAAATAATTCTCTCTCTCTCTCTCTCTCTCTCTCTCTCTCTCTCTCTCTCTCTCTCGTGGCCTAGGGTGGAGCTAGTAAAATGAGTGACGGCTTTTCATTATATATTCATGTACTTTGAAGCCAAAGGTAATTAGTTATTTATTTTGTTTATACGGGTCAAGGTGTTTTATTTTCATTTTCATTTTCTTTATTCCTTTAGACCTCTCTTCTAACACGCCAAATGGTAATTGCAAGTCTTGATTATTCTTGTTATTATTATTATTTTTATTATTATTATTATTATTATTATTATTATTATTATTATTTCTCGTACCCTTCTTACTATTTCTTCCATTAGTAACTCTTTCCCATGTTTTTATGGGATCACTGTTTCTCTTAGTCCTCTTAAAGGTTCTCCTATGTTACTTCTTGGTCTTCTTTCCAAGCACTGAGTTGAGCTGTCTCGCACCTCCAACCTGCGATCAAATTCCGTGCTGTTTCTATGGAATATGAACCTTTTGGATATCCCATATAGGGGGTGAACACAGGTAGATTGAAACTGGGGAATTAAAGCTGGATGCCCTTCCTAACGCCCCAATGTGGGTTCGAAAGTGGGTCCGTCACCTCCTGAGTCAAGCACTTTGACCACTACACTACGATGGTTTCCTTATACATTAGCAGCATCTGGTATTCCTCAGCGGTCACCCTTCCAAGTACTTACCATACCCGCCGTTGCATTACTTGCTGATCGGATGAAAAGCGATTTTCTCAATGGCCGTTGGCTGTCAATCTATCTACAGTACATGCATTAGCCAT
>JAXCGZ010012344.1:12500-20000 GCA_037179515.1 Halocaridina rubra | reverse complement strand
AACTTTGGCCCGATTTCTTAAACAGTTTAAACCTAGAATACCATATTGTTAGTTAGCTATACACACACAAATGGATTTCATAAACGCATCTGACGCAGTTCTGTGTATGGCTAGGATCCCACATGAAATCCAAGCCATACACAGAACCGCGTCAGGTGCGTTTATGAAATCCATTTGTGTGTCTAGCTAACTAACAATATGGTATCCTAGGTTTACACTGTTTAAGAAATCGGGCCTTTGATATTTTGGAATTCACTCATGTGATTTTAATGTTACTTTTCAAAGTAACATCAAAGACGCCTCATATATACTATATGGAAAATCTTTTTAGCATTATATTTAAAGTAAAAGGATTTAAATAACTTTTTATTTGAGTTAAATTGTTGTCGCACATCACACTTATAGATAAATGATGAATTTATTTTAGACGAACATTTTTAGCTATTCATCAGTGCAACTCTTTATGATATTTACTGAGAGTTTAGGAGTTTTATATATAGTTATAAGTTAGAATAGAAAGATAATTGCATGTATATATTGTCATACTATTTGGTAATAATTTATATGTTGTAATGATATATTGCAGAGCTATTTTTTTTAAGTCGCTGCCTTATAAGTCTATGGTTCTTGCAGTGCTCAGTATATCTTTAGTGCTATTGTTTATTTTTCTACTTTAGCTATATTTTTACATAGAGAAAAAGAAGAACCTTTTTGTGCACTTCAGATACAATTTTGATATTAAGTTAGTTGAGTGTCAAGTTAGTTGAGTGTTTTCACTGAAATTAAGTAAACGGTGTTTGTACTGGTTATGGAAATGTTGGTTTGGCTTTGAATATAATTATGCTCAGATCAGATCTTGTATACTTCAAGCTCCGCCCCTGTTCCGGGAACGCCTCTTTTTCCCGAGACACTGACCTTTTATTGGTGAGTTAGCAAGGAAAGGGGAAGTGATTATTTACATACAAGATCTGATTTGAATATATGTGGCTTTTTATGTTGTATTTGTTATATTTTTTATTTGAATTTTGTCAACGAAGTGTGATATATGGTCACGCATATTTTCGTAATATTGTCTGTTAAAATAATAGAAGTTTTTCTGAATTAATATTTTTGATATGTTTTACGTAAAATCCAAATTTAAGCGTCAATGCAGTTTAGTGAAGGAGGCATTTATAGGCAATTACTTATGTAAAGATAGAGATTTATTCTAAAAGAACTAATTTGAATTAGTGGCAAAGATTGCATATGACGCAGAATAGTTTTGCTGGAAATCCAGATTAATTATAGCCCCAGACAAAATTTGTCAACGTACAGTATAATATTTTTTTCTATGTTTCGAAGTCATGACAGTGATTGCGTTTGAAACCATTATTCCGAAGACTGCGAGAGATTGATACTTACCTGAGGAAAATAAACTGGTGGTATTGCCATAATTTAAACAGTCAAAGCATTGCTTAGTAAGAGTATGATATTTTTTTCTACTATCAGTAGCAGTGATCTCCATGTTCCTTCTCAGTGACACATCTTAGTAAGACCTTTTTATCTTTGAAGAAAAATAAAATACCGTGAAAACTATGCCAATCTAGTTGTAACTAGAAATACAAGGATGTTTATCAGACGATGAAGGATAGAGCTATTTTATGGGTTTTTGAATGCACTTGTAGTTTTGCCTCATTGAGTGTGTATCCTACCATGAGAGATCAGCACAGACAGGCAACCACAAAATAAGATATTTTGGTTTTAGTTTTTGAGATTCGATTGTTCGTATGTTCGTGGAGTTGCGTAATTTTAATCTGGGAAATACTGAAACAAAATAATTATTAAATTTCCCAAAAGTATTTTGGGAAATAGGATTTTATTATATTGTTGACAAAGTTGTATAGAAAGATAAATTAATGGGTGAATAGGTGACTGGAGGCAACAACTGATAGATAGATAGATATAGATTGATATTTAAATATATAGATAGATAGATAGACAGAGATAGATGTACATAGATAGATAGAGAGATACATATAGACAGACGAAATCTGCTTCATGGATAGTAGCTGCATAATTTTATTGATAAGGCATCTGCTTGTTTGCAAACCGAAAGGTCTGACTACAAGTTGTATATCTTAAAATTCTTAAATTCTTCAGTTTAGAATTTTTTTAAACCAGAACCACTACCATCATCGTATACATCAACCTTCTCTAATTTGGAAACGTTTTATCTCAGATGCACAGAAAAAAATATTAATACGCAGATTAGGGAAAAAAAAAACTTGGATCAGGTAAAGATTAGTGACCCCAGCCCATGAGATAAGCCTATAACTGATTAGCTTAGGTTAGTATTGGTTAGGTTAGGCATTAACCTTACCTTGCTTAATTCAACTTAACCTAACCTAACAATTTACGGAGTTATTTAATGTACTCGGGGTCACTAGTCTTTACCTGATCCAGACTTTTATTATAATTAGGTGTGCGATAATTGCTGCCATCATCAGTTTCGTTTGCATTTTATTGCTTTTATAATTATTAATTACATTAATTTGTTTGGTTTTTGTTACTGACTCTATCTAAAAAACCTAACCTTGGATTTCTAAATCTTTTCATGAGACACCTTGAAAAGTAAGCTAATCCAAGAACCAGTTTAAAGATGAATAGCCCTTTGAAACATCTTATGAAAATTATTAACCCATAAAAATTCCTTGTAGGGTTAATACCTTCAGAATACGCTTTAGCGCTTTGATAGATTCATGTATTTCTTTATAAATATCCATATAAAGCTTTAAAACCCCCATGAAATACCTTGCAAAGGTAGATAAATCCTGTCAAAGCACCTTTGTATAGGTTGTTAATCCCCAAAACTCATTATAAATTTGATTACCTCCCCCCAAAAAAACACCTAATATATTTATATAGCCACCATGAAGTATCTTTAAAATGATAAACCCCGCAAAACACCCTATTAAGTTAGTCACCCTCGAGCAAACACCTTATAAAGATGAAATAACCCCAGTTACTAAAGAAAAAAAAAACGTAAAAAATAAAAGCATTCTGAAGAACGTATTTATTATGTGAATAAGAGTTTTATTCATCTTAATAAGGTCGATACATATTTAGTACCCGGTAATATATATATATATATATATATATATATATATATATATATATATATATATATATATATATATATATATATATATATATATATATATATATATATTTAAGTTATCAAAACTCAAGATCACCTTCGTATGTTTTTGATATTTATACAAATGGCATTGAAAATGAGTATTTAAAAGAATTTTTGATACTTCTGTGAAATCTTTATAGAATTGGAGAGAAATCCTTTGTATAATGTGTACATTTCAACGTCAGATTTTGGAACCTTCTGTTCGTAATGAATATACCATTTACAAAATAAGCAAGTTTTTTTTTTATTAGAATTTGAAATCCCAATGAATTTACGATTATTTATCAGCTGTATTTCATTACAGTATTGGATAATATATTTAAAAATTATTTAAAAGTTATGATTCATTGGTTACTGCTAACAATACTTGAGTTAGGAAATTCATTGAACTTGGAATTATTTTATCAATTTGTATTCAGATTTTGTTATTAGTGCTTAATGTACGAGTATATTTGATATATTTTGTATATAATACAAAATTAGGTTTGGACTTAGTGTTGTCAGGTCGAAACCACTAGGCCTAGTTTGTTTTTGACTTGTCACGTGGTAGCTGGCAGCAAATTATTGCCCTAAAGATTATGTGCTGGCATATATTCTGTTTCGGATTCATTGATTGGATTCTTTTTTTCCATCTGACAACAACAAATATATCTGGCTGGATTGTTTGTTTATTCAAATTCGTAAATATAATATCGCATTGGTTTTTACTACTGCATAGTTAAGAGTTCTTGATCATTTGTACATTTTTATTAACAATTAATAAGAAATTAGATACAGCTTATGCTTAATACATATGTGATATGTTTATATCCAGCGAACAAAAGTATTCTTGAAGAGTTCCTTAATTAGAATATGGATTGATCTCTCCTCCAATGATTTTCTTGAGAAGTTAGCCTGAGGTACCCCGTGACGTCATGTCCATATATACCGTGTTTCTCCTGTTCAACGAAAAACGTGTTATTGCATACAAATTTTACTTAACTTATGAGCTATGTAGAATACCTTAAAGCGTAATTTGTAGATTAAATTGAAGAATTATATTGTAATGATTCTCTGTTTGAGAATATATGAGCGATGTAGTTAACAGAGGAACAGCTAATTGTTAGTCGGGCATTTTGTTTACCCCAAACAGCGCTACACCTGTATAACGGTCTGCAACAACTGTAACGACGGCGCCTGCTGCAGCTCACCTGTAGTAAGTGTATGACCTCCTATCCTGACCTCTCCTCTCCTTGATCTCACCTGTTCTTGACCTAGTCTCGCACAGCTACATACACCCAAGCTTCACCTGTAGCGCTTATTTCGAATATGAACACCTCTTGTCGATTACAATAATTTAATTTGATATATTTTTTAATCCACATTTGATCATTCCTCCTAAAAATATCATAGGTCAATCATCTTTTTCATAATAATATTTATTTGTTGACCATTATTCATTGATCTTTAGTACGTTCTAGTGTTCATATTACAAGTAAACTCCATTCACACAGCCATATATTCCCTCAATTACTCAGATCGTCCACTACTTTTTACCCATGCACCAGTGCACCTTGAGTGCTCCAAAACCACGTGTGCGCCAGCCTATTCGTTCTAGTGTTCATTTTGCAAGTAAACTCCATTCACACAGCCATATATTCCCTCAATTACTCAGGTCGTCCGCTACTTTTTACCCATGCACCAGTGCACCTTACGTGCTCCAAAACCACGTGTGCGCCAGCATTTAGGTGCACTGGTGCATGGGTAAAAAGTAGTGGACGACCTGAGTAATTGAGGGAATATATGGCTGTGTGAATGGAGTTTACTTGTAAAATGAACACTAGAACGTACTGAAGATCAACGAATAATAGTTATCCTTTTAACCATTTTATTCCATTAATTTGCCAAACAGTCTCTTTGGTGAGGCAGCGTCCCTCCTATCCTTAAACCTCTACTTTTTCAGAA
This sequence comes from Halocaridina rubra, assembly GCA_037179515.1. NCBI lineage: Eukaryota > Metazoa > Arthropoda > Malacostraca > Decapoda > Atyidae > Halocaridina > Halocaridina rubra. Next base: position 14,878 of record JAXCGZ010012344.1, on the reverse strand, counting down.
CATCCAATTCCACCCTAAAATCTCCATCTGCATCTCTTGAAGTAGAAGTAGCAACAAGGTGTTTTCTCGCTTTATTGTAGTATTCTTTCGTTGTTTATTTTTTTATTATTACGTTTAAATATCTCTCGCTGTGGATATATATCGTTGTAGATTATTTTCAATACATTTGGTACACGTTGGTGATATGAGGCCAATTGTGACTAGCGAAATTTCGAATGGCAAATCGTACAGTATTACATATACAGCAGTGAATACGTGTAACACATGAAATGATTAAAAATAAAAAGGAAAACTTACTTTTTCTTGAAAGGATTATGCTTCGTGCGCACTCTTTGAATTCATTGGCCCTATGTCTTAAACATTGTAAACCTAGGATACCATATTGTTAGTTAGCTAGACACACCCAAATGGATTTCATAAACGCATCAGATGCGTTTATGGAATCCATTTGTGTGTGTCTAGCTAACTAATAATATGGTATCCTAGGTTTACACTGTTTAAGAAATAGGGCCATTGTAGCTAGAAAATAGACTTATTCTTGAGAAAATTGTTTTGTGCGTGCCTTATAAATTCATTGCAACCAAGAAAATTACTTTCTCTTGAAAGGATTATGCTTAATGCACGTTTTATAGATTCACTGTAGCTAGACAACTTACTTATTCTTAAAAAGGATTATGTATAGTTCGCGCTTTAGGATATCATTGCAGCCAGAAAACTTACTTATTCCTGTAAAGACTATACTTCGTGCGCACCTTATAAATTCATTGTAGTCAGAGAATTTACTTATTTTTAGACATTATACATTCATTAATGACAGATATTGCTACTGTGTGCCAAAACGTGTTGTAGAACATAACCCCAATTGTACAGCCATTTTAGGAGTGTATGAAGCAGGGTTTTTATTTTTTTTTATTTTCATATATATATATATATATATATATATATATATATATATATATATATATATATATATATATATATATATAATTAAATTCGAGGGGTTAATACAGTGCCTATAATTATATAATTTTCCCCTGCTGCCTCTACCCTCATCCGTACAATCTCACAGCGAGTGTTTTTTTTTTTGTCACTGTTATTATTGTTATTTATTTATTTGCTTATATAATTAATTTGCTATGTATTTGTTATGACTGTCAATTACTTGTTTATATGCTATTACTACTTTTTGTTAATATTGTTATTATTGTTTTTATTATTTATTGTTACTACGTGTTTATTGAAATGGTTTGGTGGCCTTGTTTGTATAATTATAATATTTAACTATTGTTATTACTATAATTTATTTCTGTATATACTGTTGCTACTTATAGGTATTGTTACTATTCTTAATTTTGTTTATTTATTGTTACTGTGTTTTTTTTATTTGGTTTTATTTGGGGTAGTTTGTTCGGATTATTTGATACCAAAATCCTGAAACAAGACTACATCTATTATTCATTTACTTGTGTTTATGTATGTATGCTATTATGTAGCTATTATTTTTTTGCGAATGGACAAATAAAGCTTTGTATTATTTGCATGTAAGCTGTGGGAGTAATAATTTTTCCATATGTACTTGTAACGAAAGATATATATATATATATATATATATATATATATATATATATATATATATATATATATATATATATATATATATAATTATTTTTTTTTCTTTTGAGAGAATATGCTATATAACACTCTTATGCCAAGGTATTTTTGTTGTGGTTTAAAACTTATTTAGAATAAGCTTGTTTTGAATGCTTCCATATAAATATTTGTTCTGAATGCATTTGTATACTTTAATATTATTTATTTTAAGAAGAGAAGCGCTATATTATTTTGTAAAGTTGATGTTGAAAGACTTCTTCTATATGCTTGTAGAATTATCTTTGTACTTATTATTGCATTTATTTACTTATATACTTGTTAATTGCTTTATTAATTATCATTTTCGAATATTTTGACCTTACCTATATTATTTTCTACTTTAGGTTCTTTACAAAAAAAGAGATTTGGGTGTGACTGTATGTAGAAGTTATGAATGTACTAAAAACGGATCAGGTTAAGATTAGCAACCCAAAAACAGTAAATAACCCCGTAAGTTTTAGGGTAAGCTAAAGTAATACTCAACTCATCTCAACTAAACTCAGCTCGACCCAACCCAACTTAACACATGGTTATTTAATGATCTGGGGGTCGCTAATCTTCACCTGATCCAAAATCCTTGCTATGCGAATGTGTATCATAGCTTGAGATTAATATATTCTCTGAGCTCATATAGTTAAAAATTATATGGATATGAGTTCGAAACCCACGGCTGGGCGTTAGAATAGGAATCTGGCCTTAATCCCCCAGCTCCAACATGTCTGTCTCCA